>JAVDBV010002420.1:0-19071 GCA_032619315.1 Piper longum
ACCTAACCGAGGCCTGTAACATGCCGGTTTGGTTCACGAGGGTGAACCGGATTTGGGGTGTTACAACATCTACTGGCCGGACAGTGGTTGTATTGGGTACCATCGGAACCAATTCGGCGAGCCTGACGTGTCTGTGGCGTCGACATGGTCGACGGAGGCGGCGCTAGCCGAAAAACGACTAAAATAGGGTGGCGGCTATTGGTGGCTAGATCCGACTAACCATGGCAACGACGGGCTCCGATCTGGTCGGGGAAGGAAGTTGGGTGGTCGGTGACGCCGAGGCTGCTACTCGACGGTGACGGTCGTCAGTGGCAGAATCGACGACGGAAGCTTGGCACAAGGGTGGAGGCCGGGCAACATCCAGGCTTGGCCGGGGTGGCACGTCGACGCCTTCGTGGGGCGGAGCAGTGTCGGTCAGTAGCTAGGCGGCACCGGCAGCGACGATGGTGGCCACAAACGGCTAGGGTTTGGGGGAAGGAGGAAGATGTCGAGGGCGAAAATATAACTCAATGGAAAACTTGTAAATAAAACTTGACTCGACTCTGAGTCGAGTTAAAATAATTATTAACTGGTAATAAATTCTAAAACCAATCCCAAAAAAATTGGAAAAAATCCCAGAAAATAAAATAAACATCAAAAGTTCAAAATGACATGCTCTATAACTATCAACCCACTCAAACTGCCTGTAACATGTCCTAACACAGTAAACGGTCTAAAACTATTTCTAGAATCAAGCTGCATAAAAACTGTACTGTATACTCTCATATATTCTGATAACTCATTTTTTTTCTGATGTATTCATGACATTATCATCATATACTTGGGTACACATGACCCCTCATAGCTCATACACACGACCGGCGTCGGCTCAGTACACATGTTCTGAAACATACTTGACTCAAACGGTCAAACTGACCGGTTCTGAATATAAAACCCTGACTCGAATTGTGGGTTTTATAGACCAAGTTGACTCTAGTTGACTCGGCGAAGTCGAGCTGCTAGGTGGACTGAGCTAGACTCAATGGATGCAGATGCGGACACAGCTAGCAAATGCAGGCACCAATAGCAAACACACATGTGGATACGAACGGCAATGTCGGAGGAGCCAGGGGTCTGCGTCAGTCCCTATTGTCAAAGAAGGTTGAGGAGGTCATGATGGTGGTGAGGCCTGATGGAGTATGGGTGGCGGCCGGTCGGAAGTTGGCCAAAAAAGGTGGGAGATATCGGTGACAATCCCAGTGGTGATGATTAGTAGGGCTATGTTTGATCTATAGACCATGAGATGGGGATGCTAGCTAGGTGGTTAGCCTCGTCGGCACCGAAATACTACTCGAAAGGCAATGAGAGAAGGTGAACATAATGCCATCACCGACAGCGATTGCGGTAGCACTGGTGCTAGTGGAGGGTATGGGTCACTAGTCGGCTACAAAGCGGTCACAATGGCTGTGGTTTGGTGGCCGGAGACTGGCCAGAAGCTGACTAGAGGCTTGTTGGAGGCCGCTTAAAGTGGAGGCCTCAGCTAGGATTACCAAGAAGTTGGGAGGTAGCTAGGGTTTTGAGAGAGAGAGAGATGGGAAACTAGGGCTGACTGTGCAGCTCTGATCTTGCCACATGCTGTGATTTGAATGTCTGGCAACTCGTGGGCTTAGTGATCAGAAAGCTCGGACCGACACCAACAAAAATTAATACTAACTCGAAGCCTAACTGAGACTCTACGGATAGAAATCAAGGCAGAGAAACAACATGGAGATGATCTGAGACTCAAATTAACTAGACCTATAGTAATAGTGGTAATCGATAGTTCGAAATCCCTAAGATACATGCAAAAGAGATACCATGATAAAAGCTCAAACGGATATTAAACACCAAAAGCAACTTAAATCCAGCCCTAAATCCTTGAGCTAACCTATCTAGAACTCATATACTTTGGGTATATGTTAAAAGCTCATTTTGTGTTATAGTATAATTAAAGTTATCATCTGTATATCAGGCATATCCAACCTACATAACATGTTTATATGACCATCAGGCCCCACTCTCATGATTTAAAAGCTAAACCAACTCAAAATTGGCCTAAACCGAATATGGCACAGACGGTTGAAACCCTAACTCTAAACTGAGGTTTTACAATGAAGCCCTACAACAAATTCAAGCCCCCAACTCTACAAACACAAAGAACGTCAGGCCAAAATTCCATTGTGTTTTTTTTTTTGTTTTCTGAATAAAAATCAATTATATTCCCTAAAACAACAAAAAATAATCAATTATGCCTCCTGACCTCTTCTTTGTTATCAAAGTGTTAGGATTTTATATGTGGCTGAATTTAATCACATCAACTTATTGTTTAAGTAAGCTAATGTGGCACACTCAACCATGTAATTATAAAGAACTATTTATAATTAAAGATCTTAAAGTGTCAAGGCTATGATGGTTTTTTTCTTTTTTAATTTATTAAATTTAATAATATCAATTTATTGTTTAAGCAAGCTAACGTGGCACACTGGACCATGTAATTATAAAGAAACATTTATAATTAAAGATCTTAAAGTGTCAAGGCTATGATGGTTTTTTTTTCTTTTTTAATTTATTTTACAACATTTAAATACAATTTTTTTAAATTAAATTAACTTCATAAAATAAAATATTTACAATTTAAAATATTATCTTATAATTAAAATTGATGGTTTTGTTGGGCTATGTTATAAAAATGTAATAGTTTCGGCTAGAGGGTGTGAAGATTCATTTATTTGAAAAAAGGATGTAAATGATAGCGTGTAGTTGATTTTTATGTTTTTTTCGTTAAGCAAACTCCTTATATATATATATATATATATATATATATATATATATATTTATATAACTTAAAACTGCGTTTTCTTTTACTTCACTTCACTGAGCGCATTCCCAAGTCAACTCCCGCTCGTTCGCCGCAAAACTACAGACCGGCACCATATCCATGCGTGCATCTATGTGACAAATATACCCCTCAATCCCGGCCTGAATCGGGCCAATATCGTCATTCCACCACCCCGGAACCGATCACGAATACCCACTCCTCCCTCGACCCCGCCGCCGGCCCGGTCCCTAACCAGTCCACCGCCGCCACCGACTTCGCCGCTGATGGCGTCGCCGGCCTTACCGGAGGCGGATCCGCCGTCCCGCCTCGCTCAGGTGATGATCCCGTGCCTGGACCGCATCATCAAGAACGCCTCGTGGCGGAAGCACGCCAAGCTGGCCGCCGAGTGCAAGGCCGTGATCGACCGGCTCTCCTCGCCGCCGCCTCCCCCCGCCGACCATGACGACGACGAGGCATTCTCCTCCTCCTCCGACTCCCTCCCCGGCCCCCTCCACGACGGTCCCCTTCACCTCTCACTCGCCGACGCCGACCTCCTCCTCTCCCCCCTGCTCGCCGCCTGCGCCTCCGCCCACTCCAAGATCGCCGAGCCCGCCCTCGACTGCGCCCACAAGCTCATCGCCCATTCCTTTCTCCTCGGCGAGGCCGACCCCTCCCACGGCGGCCCCGGATCCGCCCTCCTCGCCCGCTTCGTCGCCGCCATCTGCTCCTGCCGCGCGCTTGGCGACGACGTCGCCGAGCTCATGGTGATACGGACTCTCCTCTCCGCCATCACCTCCACCGCCATCCGGATCCACGGTGACTCGCTGCTCCTCGTCATCCGCACATGCTACGACATCTACTTGGAGAGCAAGAACGTTGTGAATCAGACCACGGCGAAGGCGTCGCTGGTGCAGATGCTCGTCATTGTGTTCCGGCGGATGGAGGCGGACTCGTCCACCGTCCCCGTGCAGCCAATTGTCGTCGCGGAGCTCATGGAGCCGCAGTCGGATAAGGCAGCCGCTTCCACCGCGGCGGTGCCGGGGGATGTGAACATGACGCAGTTCGTGCAGGGATTCATCACCAAAATTATGCAAGACATTGATGTGGTGCTGAATCCTTCGACGCCGTCGGCGAAGGCGGCCGCCGCCGGGCATGACGGGGCGTTCGAGACGACGACGGTGGAGACGGCGAACGCGGCGGATCTGCTCGATTCGTCGGACAAGGATATGCTAGACGCGAAGTACTGGGAGATTAGTATGTACAAGACAGCGTTGGAAGGGAGGAAGGGGGAGTTGGCCGAGGGGGAGGTGGATAGGGACGACGACATGGACGTTCAGATTGGGAACAAGCTGAGAAGAGACGCTTTCCTTGTGTTCAGAGCGCTCTGCAAGCTCTCCATGAAGTCCCCTCCCAAGGAGGCCGTCGCGGATCAGTCGGTAATGCGAGGGAAGATTGTGGCTTTGGAGTTGCTCAAGATCCTGCTGGAAAATGCAGGAGCTGTGTTTAGGACAAGCGAAAGGTATTTTCTATTGCTAAAACTGGCTGGTTTGATTTTATTTGATCTTAGGGTTCTACTGTTGATCTTAAAGTTTCACTGGATTACCTAGCTAAAGAAGAAGAAGCATATCTTGCTGTATAATGTTTTATTTGGAAACTATGATAAATGAATTTGAAGTGAATGCATGGCATTGTAGTGCAAATGATGATGATGAAATATATGTGCCCTGAAGTACTGATGGCATATTGTGATCATCTTGTTATGAATGACACTGCAACTCATGGTCTAATTATATTTTCAAAAGTGGTTGATCGAAGTTAAAGATCTATAGACATATCCTAACTAATATATCAAATTATTTGATTTGGAACTAACTATGTGAGAATCTTATATTCTATCCACTGTAAGGAAAGTTGGCCCTTGGAATTCCTTCCTATGTTTCATGATCCTAGTCTATGTTTTTATACACCCTTTCATCCAATACGGTCTCAGGTTAGCTTTGATGCTATTTGTAAAGACCCAACCGAGTTAGTCAAAAGTAATGGGTCTATTTATTTCTTTAAAAAGTAGTTAATCGAAGCTGAAGATCTAAAGATATAGATATGTTGAATCTTATTTGGTAGGTATTGAAAGTGAGATTAACGATTTAGGGGATCTTATATCTACCTTCTATCTCCATTTTTTTTTAAAAAAAATGAAGCTCTAAGGAGAGTATTCAATGTTGTGATCCAAGATGTAGCACACCTTGATTAAATTTGGTGTCAGACTGATTGGTTTTCTGCCTTTAGACTCTTTGGTTCTTATAGCCTGTGATGTTTTACTCCATTAAAATAACTTAGATGACATTGTATCTTGCATAATGTTTATGTCAGCATCAATGCTTTCATCTATAGTGTTTTGGTGCTGAAAATTAGTAATGAATAGCATTTGATTTGGCTATATCATTTTATCTGGAGGTTGGCCTTGTCTTAAGACTCCAATATAAGGTCCAAGGCACTTTAATTATTTCTATTAAATTTATATTGTAAGTCTTAGTGAGTTCACTTATTTTCACATTTGTAAACTACTCATGAAAGTATTGTTTTACGATAAATGCAACTCATATGTCTTGTCTGCCATAACTAGAAAATGAATAAGTGCACCTGTTGATCAATTCATCTTTTGTCTACAATATTCAGAGTGATTGATGCTCTCTTGACTTAACAGGTGATTGTAGATTTGTCCCAATAGTCTTAGCATTAAGTTGCCCCATTTAAAAAAAAATTCATGATATTTAGGAGAAACATTGATTTGCAGACTAATTTTGGCATGATTTGAGGAGTGGAGGATGTGATGTATTAAAACGCATAGTTTATGTAGTGATGTCAATTTTTGCAAGAACATGTACGATTCTGCCATTGTTGCCTGGAGTCAAGTCTGTTTACTTGTAGGTAGACTGATTCATGATCTTCCAATTCTTTTGCTTTGTAAGAACCTGTATATTTTTTGACAGATTCATTGGTGCCATCAAGCAGTACTTGTGCCTGTCCCTTTTGAAGAACAGTGCTTCCACTCTGATGATTGTTTTCCAGTTGTCTTGCTCCATTTTAATAAGTTTGGTATCAAGGTTCCGCGCAGGATTGAAGGCAGAGATAGGAGTCTTTTTCCCCATGATTGTTCTCAGAGTACTTGAAAACGTAGCTCAGCCTAATTTTGAGCAAAAAATGATTGTTCTTCGGTTTCTGGAAAAATTATGTGTCGATTCACAAATTCTGGTGGACATTTTTATCAACTACGACTGTGATGTTCATTCATCCAATATATTTGAGAGGTATAATCATTTCATTTGTGTGACGTGGACATGTTATACTACTATCTATTCTTATTAGTTTTATCATTAATTGAATAATAATTTGATGCTGCGCTGATGTGATGGCTTATCTGGTTACAATAATGCCTGAATGTTTAATCTTTTCTAAATCGACGAATTTAATTTGCACATTAAACCTTACTTGAATCGAATAATAGTATCTGTATTTAAGATGACCCAATTACACCCTTCTGAGTATTGTAGTAGATTTTACTGGGTACCAGCTATGTACAACCTTTAGACGCAGTTCATTCTATTGTAGTTGATGCTGGAAAAAAAATATATGATGTAGAAATATTGATTTCTTAGATAGGTTTATGATGGTTATTAAAGAAGGATATGAGTATTCTGTTTTTATTCTTTCAATAGTCACATCAAATGTTCTTAAAATCTAAGGTGCTCACAGGATGGTAAATGGCCTTCTTAAAACTTCTCAAGGGGTCCCTCCTGGTACAGTTACTTCACTATTGCCGCCTCAAGAGGCGACGATGAAAATGGATGCAATGAAGTGCTTGGTATCAATTCTCAGGTCAATGGGAGACTGGATGAACAAGCAATTGCGTATTCCGGATTCTAATTATCCTAAAAAGTCTGAAAACAATCTTGAATTAGTAGAAGGTCATCTTGTTTCAAATGGAGATTTAGAAGACTCATCAGAAGGAAGAGATTCCCATTCTGAAATTACAAGTGAAACGTCAGAGGCAGCAGCACTTGAGCAGCGGAGAGCGTATAAGCTTGAGTTACAGGTAATTGTTATCATCATCATGACCACGTAATTTTTAAATAATTGGTTTCAGGGAGGCAGGGATTTGGGTTTTACTCTTGCACGTCATGGCCATAGAGTGCTCAAATCGAGCAATTTATTACTTTTTTAACTACTTCCTTGTGAGCATATCTACCCTTTCTTGGATCATTATAAAAATACTTATTAGAGCCTACATGCAAGGCATGTAGGCTTTCTTAGGCAATCTTAATTACTGTAAATAGTTTTATATGGTTTCTTTGTTCTACTGATATAAGTCTCCATTACTCATATATACCATTTAACATGGTGTCCTTCCACATTCAACATATCCATCTTATCTTTCTAATTGCCTCTACTCTTTCTTATTAACATGATTTTCCTAAGACCTTTGTCATTTTAGTTACATAGTGTAGTGGGTGCTATCATCATCATTTGATCACAAAAGATGTGGTTGGAAACAAGTAATAAGGGATATAGGAATATATAGATGGGTGTGGGCTGAGGCAATAAGAAAGGACATGGATATTTTAAATTATTGATAATTGAGATTTCCTATTGTACTTTTGGATACAAGTTTGTGAGGACTCTTTGGAGCCCTTTTTCCCTTTGTATTTCGGGGTTCTTGAAATAAAATTTTATTTTATATAAAAAAAAGGGCATGGAGATTTTGGGTTTGAGCATTGGTATGGTAAGGGATAGGGTCCATAATACCAACCAATTAATTGAGTTCAGGTGGATAGGGAATGTTGCACCCACAAACTATTGGGCTTTCTCACCATTCTTTGATCTAAGATCACTTAAGAAAGTGCTTTTGGGGGGCAACTTCTGAGTGCCCAAGCTGATGAAATGTTCTTCTCTCCTTGTGGTTCTTTGATTTTCCTCTATAAAGCACTTCTTCCTTCAAATTTTGGCTACTTGTCCTGATTCTTTCTATCTGGAAACTTCTGCCTAAAAACTCAACTTGTGCTCAGCTACTTTTTCAGTAGGAAATTTGCTATCTATACGAGCACTTAGTTAAAGCTTTGTCACCCCCCACCCCCCTTTCCCTCTCTTTTAAGGGTATTGACAGGAAGGGGATCTGGTGTAAAAATTTGCCACTTTATTTTTGCATAGACTTACTGCATCAATTTAAATTCTAAAGGAATCAGTCTGCAACATAAAGTCCATATCCCCGATTCAAGTATTGCTAGGCTATGGTGTTGGTGATGGTGATGATAAGAAACACTTTGATTTGGATTTCCTTGTTCAGGATTATTTGATGGATACGGGCTTGCGGATCTTTATAGTTCCATACTTGTTTTAAATAATCCCTAATGAATCTTTATCTAATGCTGTTATTGTTGCAGGAAGGCATATCTCTCTTCAATCGAAAGCCAAAGAAGGGCATTGACTTTCTTGTTAATGCAAAGAAGGTTGGAGAGTCACCAGAAGAAATAGCTGTCTTTCTTAAGAGTGAATCTAGTTTGAACAAATCAATGATTGGTGATTATATAGGTGAACGGGAAGATTTCTCTTTGAAAGTCATGCATGCATATGTGGATGCATTTGATTTTAAGGGAATGCAGTTTGATGAAGCAATTAGAGCATTTCTGCAAGGGTTTAGGCTACCTGGTGAGGCACAAAAGATTGATCGAATCATGGAAAAATTTGCTGAGCGTTATTGCAAATGTAACCCAAAGGTGTTTACAAGTGCTGACACTGCATATGTTCTTGCGTACTCTGTAATAATGCTCAACACTGACGCTCACAACCCTACTGTGAAGAACAAGGTGTACTTTCTTTTGGCCTGTACACTGAATTTATTCATTTTGATGGTTAATTAACATATCTAGACCTGATGCTGTATGGTGAATTTTAATCAGATGACAGCTGAAGATTTTATAAGGAATAACCGTGGAATTGATGATGGGAAGGATCTGCCTGAGGAGTACCTAAGATCCTTGTTTGATCGTATTTCGAGAAATGAGATCAAAATGAAGGAGGAAGAACTATCAACTCAGCATAAGCAGTCTGTGAATTCATCAAACAAAATTCTTGGCTTAGATACCATTTTGAACATCGTCATTCGAAGAGGAGATGATAAGTCTATGGAGACCAGTGATGATCTTATTAAGCACATGCAGGAACAGTTTAAGGAGAAAGCTCGCAAATCTGAGTATGAAATGTCATCTTATGCATTCTTCACACATTCAAATAGTGTTTAATATTGACTAATTTCATAATCTTTCTTAACTTTTAGGTCAGTTTATTATGCTGCCATGGATGTGGCAATTTTGAAATTTATGATTGAGGTTAGCTGGGCTCCTATGCTGGCTGCTTTTAGTGTTCCACTTGACCAAAGTGATGATGAAGAGATCATCTGCATCTGCCTTGAAGGATTTCGTCATGCTGTTCATGTAACTGCTGTTATGTCCATGAAAACGCACAGGGATGCTTTTGTTACTTCACTAGCAAAGTTTACATCTCTCCATTCAGCTGCAGATATCAAACAGAAAAACATTGATGCCATTAAGGTATGAAGATTTTTTTTCCAATAGAAATGATTTTGTCCCCGGTTAAATATTTGTGTTAATAGTTGCATTCAATCGGGACACCAATCTTTGTAGTTATGAACTTATGATACATGGGAAAGTTTTCTTCATATTCTAATAAACACGTAGATCTAAATGTATTGTAAGATTAATGTTATCCGATGGAGTTTTTAGACGATGTCTATGTCAAATTGATTTTATCCATATGAATCAGATCTCGATATTTTTCAGTTTAAGACGGAAGGTTTTTCATAATTTGCTATTGTGAATTTTGCAAATGATGAAATTAGAGGTGTGCTTCAGCTGTTGAAGATTCTGTATCTCATCCCTTCTTTCCACATCATCTCCTGAAATTGCTAGCTGTGGAGACTCTTTAGTGCCTATGTATAGTTGTTGTGCTCTTCTTGTGTTGGATGGTATACCATATAGGCTTATGTAATGATAGATACCTGTGTTTGGAATCTGATAACTAAATCTATAGGCTTCAACGATGAACCCTATAAACCATCTAAGCTCAACCTTGAACAAGCAAAAGTTGCAACACAAAGAAGACGACGGCAACCCAGGTAGTAAAAAATAATTCCAACTTTATTCAACGTAGTAATTAATTCTCAAATACATGACAACTTCTAATATATATGTCATAACTTAACTAAAACAAAAGATTTGACTAAAATACCCCTATATCTCTAATAATAAATACAATACTTGACTAAAATACCCCCGGTTAAATAAACATAAACAAAGAAAATAAAACATAATCAACTGTGAATTCTAATATAACTAGGAACTAAATAAATATTGTCTGTCATCATCGTCTCCCTTGGTTGAAAAGAATTCGTCCTCAATTTCTAAAAAAGATCAAAATTTGTTGAATGAAGACCATGCGGAGTTCTGTTAGCATCAACAATGACGAGTTGAACTATGCGTCATCAATCGCCTCTGCTAGGAAAAAAATCCCCGAGTTTGTAAGTTCATGTTATGGCTAACAACAAATTCACATTTGAGAGATAAAGTATCCATCTATTCACTCCAATAATGTTGAATCCAAACTTGAAAAATTAATTTTAGTAACAGAAGCTTCAAATGATCTTTAAAAACATCTCGATAATATAGAACCTCATAACATTCATTAATCAACAAATCCAGTTTAGATATAATTCTTATATCTTCAAACAATAAGGATGGAGATTCTTCAACCTTTTTTGTAGCAACCAATTTAGCAAATTCCCCTTATGACTCTTCAACAAAAATATCTTCAGTTGAATTATCAACAATAGGCTCATACTAATTATAATTAATTTGTGCACTATGTGGAGAGATTTGAACTGGTGGAGGTAGTTGTTCAGGTTTAGATATCAAAGTATCAAACTCTTTGAACATGATATCGAAAGTATCCTTAGAATCAATAAGAGACTTAAATCAGTCTTAAGCTCACAACAGGAATATAATTTCTCCAAGTAGATTATAAATGATAACTCTTTGTATTCCAAAAGAAAGAACACCAATTGTGAGCAAAAGAATACTCAACCTTGTTAAAGTTACACTATGGAGAACCCTTAACAATATAACGTGTAAATGTAGGCACAATATCACTAAACTGCTTGACTAAAAGTGCCTATGTTGAGAGTAAAGGTGAACATATGAGAAACCTCAAAATGACCATGATAGTGCGACAAGCTAACATAACATAGATGTGGATGGCAATAAATAGGTAACTCAATTCATGTGTCATGCACTCCAAAATATAATTGCTTGGAATTAGATGATTAATATTCAATCTAACTATGCATCCATTCAATAATATAGAAGTCTCATACTTACTATAGTATAACTCATCTTCCAAAGCCCAAGAGTGTTGATGGTAAGAAGGTCTAATCTTATCACAATCTGAATAATCCATTTCAAAGTAATAATCAAACATGTTGTTTTGGAGCCATGATTACATAGGAGGACTACGTGGTACCGACACTGATTGAACAACTTAATCACTAAGGAAAGTAACTAGCAAGACGGCAAATAAACTCCAAAAACAGTAATCCAATAATGATAACTTGGCTTTCTAACAGCTGCCAACAAAACCCAGAAATTGCAGCCAATTCTATCCACCCCACTATACTTGACGTTGGACAAGAAAGTCTCAAAACAATATATTCAAACAGCCCCAGCAAAAGCCAATGTCTCCAATGACAGCAAGTAACCATACTCTAATCTTAGTTGTGGACTTTAAGAACACCAAATATTGAGCAATCTTATGAAAAGAAAAGAACTTGATGTTGCCCATTACCAAATTTCAGAACAACTTGCTGTTAATAAAGAACAGGTGGAGATTGGTAGACCAAACCTGATTGGAGATTGCTTCTCAAACATTAATGATTGAAGTCGCTAATGCAGCAAAGCATGTATGTAGCCACAACTGCACTACAACTTGCTAATAAACAGGAAGTAGTTGTTGCCCAGCAATACCAAACTTGATGTCGCCTTTGTATGGAATCTGTGACGCCAAGAGCAGCCATGACAAAACTGTCCTGCAATGACGCCTTCTAATATATATGGCATAACTTAACTAAAACAAAAGACTTGACTAAAGTACCCCTATATAATGACGCCTTCTAATAATAAATAAAATATTTACCTAAATACCCCTGCATAAGTAAACATGAACAAAGAAAATAAAATATAATCAACTAAATTCTAATGTAACTAGGAAGTAAATAAATATTGTCCATCATCATGTAATAAATTGAAATTTCTATGACAAAGTATAATATTATTCTTGGCCAACAAAAGGCCATACTGTCGATTGCAGATGAGGATGGAAATTACCTTCAGGAAACATGGGAACATGTTTTGACTTGTGTGTCTAGGTTTGAGCATTTGCACCTTCTGGGAGAAGGTGCTCCACCAGATGCTACATTTTTTGCTGCCAATCAAAATGACCTTGACAAATCTAAACAAGGTAAATCAACAATACTTCCAGTTTTGAAGAAAAAGGGACCAGGACGAATGCAATATGCAGCTTCTGCTGCCGGAAGAGGCTCCTATGATAGTGCTGGAGTTGGTGGTCATACAGCAGGGCTCACTGCAGAACAAATGGCTAATCTTGTTTCCAATTTAAATATGATGGAACAAGTTGGAAGTGCTGAAATGAACCGTATATTTACACATAGCCAGAAACTTAACAGTGTTGCTATAGTTGATTTTGTCAAGGCTCTGTGTAAGGTCTCCATGGAAGAGCTGCGGTCTACATCTGATCCACGAGTTTTCAGTCTGACAAAGATTGTGGAGATTGCGTGAGTACTTTGTTTTGAATGTGCTAAACATCATATTTTCTTATTTGGAAATTAAAATACTAATGGTTGTGGTGTTCAATTCACAGGCATTACAACATGAATCGGATTAGGCTTGTATGGTCCAGTATCTGGCATGTGCTTTCAAATTTCTTTGTCACAATTGGTTGTTCTGAAAATTTGTCCATTGCTATTTTTGCAATGGATTCCCTTAGGCAGCTTGCAATGAAGTTCTTAGACAGAGAAGAATTGGCCAATTACAATTTTCAAAATGAGTTCATGAAGCCATTTGTTATAGTCATGCGTAAGAGCAGTGCTGTGGAGATTCGAGAGTTAATTATCAGATGTGTTTCCCAGATGGTTCTGGCTCGAGTGAATAATGTCAAGTCTGGATGGAAAAGCATGTTTATGGTATTTCCTTACATAGATATTCTGCACTTATTTTTTCAACTATAAAGGTTTTTACATTTGTTCTTTTTTGAGCTCAATACTTGATTGTTTTTTGCAGGTCTTCACTACTGCAGCTTATGATGACCACAAAAACATTGTTCACCTGGCCTTTGAGATAATTGAGAAGATTTTGCGAGATTATTTCCCATATATAACTGAAACAGAGACGACAACCTTTACAGATTGTGTGAATTGTCTGATTGCATTCACCAACAGTAGGTTCAACAGAGATATCAGTCTGAATGCTATTGGGTTTCTTCAATTCTGTGCGGGGAAGCTTGCGGAAGGAGAATTGGGCTCAGCTGCTAGAGCTAAAGATGGGAAGCTTGAATGTTCACAACTCTCAGAAAAAGAAGATCATCTATATTTCTGGTTTCCGTTGTTGGCAGGTATCCTTTTTGAGACAAATTTGTGTTCAGTCTAAATCCATTTATGTTTAGCACATCAGTACAAAACCGTCTTCCTCCCCTCACGGTTCATATCCTAGTTATGTTTGTATGACCAGATATCCTAGCTATGCTTGTATAATCAGATTGTTGATCTTGTTTAAATTAGATGCTAATATGCTAGATCATAATTGATGTCAAAGCTTGTTGAAGTTTTTTCATTGATGAGGTAACTGAGTGAAAAAATTTAATAGTTGCGGATTCATCTTTTGATTCTGCATTGCCAATTCCAGTAGTATGTTCTGATGCATGCTATCTTTCGTATGGGACGGGTTTGATATTGTCATACTTCAGACAGAAACCAAACCGTACAAATAGTTTTGATGCAGTGATATTTGTGGAGATGTTATTTTACTGATTGATTGTTTTAGATTGGATCAAGTTTAATGGTTTTGGGCAGCTAATTGACATTGACCATGTAATTGGTCTTTCTGGCATTTCATGGGTGGACTCTGTTTAACAATCTTTTTGTGCAGGACTATCTGAACTTAGCTTTGATCCCAGACCAGAAATTAGGAAGAGTGCCTTGCAAGTGCTTTTTGAAACATTGAGAAATCATGGTCATCTTTTCTCCCTGCCTTTATGGGAGCGTGTATTTGATTCTGTACTTTTCCCGATATTCGATTATGTTCGGCATGCTATTGATCCTTCTGGTGGAACCTTGCCAGAGCAGGGGCTTGGAATTGATTCAAATGAGGATCAAGATGCTTGGTTATATGAGACTTGCACCCTTGCACTGCAATTGGTGGTTGATCTCTTCGTCAAATTTTATGAAACTGTAAACCCACTTTTGAAAAAGGTTTTGTCTTTGCTTATAAGTTTCATCAAACGACCTCATCAAAGCCTTGCTGGAATTGGTATTTCTGCTTTTGTTCGTCTTATGAGCCATGCTGGAGGTCTCTTTTCAGAGGACAAATGGATGGAAGTAGTGCTATCATTGAAAGAAGCAGCCAACACTACCCTACCTGATTTTTCTCCAATCTTGAATGAGCTTGACCATAATAATTCAATTAGGAGTTACGAAAATGCTCTCCAAAAAGCTGGTGATACTGATTTGAGTGTGGCTGGTCCTTCTGAGGATGACATTGATAACCTTAGAGCACAAAACCTTCAATTTGCAATTGCTGATACAAAATGTCGTGCAGCCGTCCAACTGCTTCTGATTCAGGTAATCTTTATTACTCCTTGCATGTTTCAGTTCCATATTTTTCACAATTAGGGTTTATTGCTGTTAATTGCTAGTGATCATAGTTTAATTTTTTATTATGGTCAAAGTGCAATTTAGAAATATTATTCTTGATTGGTTTTATGTTATTGTTCATTGCTGCAAAATGTACCATTTTTTTCAGCTCTTTAGTCTTATATGAAACCAGCTGACGTTTGATTGTTATTTGTTTAGGCTGTGATGGAGATATATAATATGTACAGGCTTCAGCTTTCCGCCAAGGGCATTATAATACTTTTTGAAGCTTTGCATGTTGTGGCAGCACATGCTCACGATATCAATGGTGACAGTAATTTACGAATGAAGCTGCAGGAGCTGGGGCCTGTGACTCAGATGCAGGATCCACCATTATTGCGGCTTGAGAATGAGTCTTACCAGATCTGTCTCACTTTGTTACAAAATCTTGTGCTCGACAGACCTTCTGGCTACGGTGAAGTCCACGTTGAGACGTTACTTGTAGATCTGTGCAAGGAAGTTCTTCAAGTTTACCTCACCACAGCTCGGCCAGAAATCACCGTTAGTGTAGTTCAGCCTAAACCTCATTGGTTGATCCCGCTTGGCTCTGCTAGACGAAGAGAACTTGCAGCTCGAGCGCCGGTTGTTGTGGCAACTCTCCAAGCCATCTGTGGGTTAGAAGACTTCTCTTTCAGAAAGAATTTGGCTCTGTTTTTCCCTCTGTTTGCTGGTCTTATAAGTTGTGAACATGGATCCAACGAAGTTCAGGTGGCATTGAGTGACATGCTTGGAACATGGGTTGGTCCTGTTTTGCTTCAATCCTGTTGAAGTGACCACTGCGGGTGGTTTCATTCCCAGGGGTGTATAGATCCCAGTTTTTTCATATACATTTTTTTCCTTCCCAAGATCTGCATCGAGGATGTGTAGATTTGTAGTTTCTGTTGAATTATTTTTACAAGGCTCCCTGAAAATCATTTTGCAGAGTAGAGAACGTGTGACAGCGGACCTTACAGTGTTGTATTTATAAATCCATAGTGTTTTCTTTTTCTGCAAAATTTGTTTTCCAGCTTGTTTCTTTGTCCCATACAAGTTACATATGTAGAAGAAGGTAATTATTTCTTCCATTTTGGTTATTCATACGAGAGATGCTTGCGTTAAAATATTTTCTGTTGCTGGATTATCCGGTCCCTCCTCGTTTGTTCTCTGTTGCTTTGCACTAGCAAGTCTTTGTGCCTTTGCAGCTTCTCCGACCCAACTAATTCTCAGAGCCATGCTTATCAAAAGAATTGCTGAAGTTGTTGCTACAGCTATGAAGCCAAGCAGCAGCCCTTCAAGGCCCATTTTCAGCTTGAACGCTAAAACTACCGCTGTGGGCAAAGCGAGAAAATAAAACCCACCAAGATTGGCGTACATGGCCAGCGAAGGCCGAGCAGTTGCCCGGACTATTCCACCACACACGGTCAAAGGGAAGTTCACCACTTCAAGCAAAGCCATCAGCAACATCATCTTCTTCACCCCCTTCACCACTCCACCTTCATGACTATACAGAGACCCCCACGCCCCTCCGATGGACGCCATTATTGACGCACCAATGCACCCGACTATGGTGCTTGCAGCTAGGGAAGTATATCCGGCAGTGCGTGCGGCATTTGCCTGGTTTGCACCGAGCTCGTTGGATACTCTTGTGGACGCGCTAATGGCCAGGGACAGCATGAAGGAGTATAACAAATAGTCGAAGTTCAATACTATAGCAATTACGGATACTGCTTGTTGGGGATTGGGCAAGTGCCCGGCTAATAGAACCAATATCTCGTAGCACCACCATTCAAGACATGTAGTGATGCAACAAGGTCCGGAAAGTTTCAACAATATGATCCAATCACTCAGCTGTTGGTTCCACCATCCTTCCTTCCATTTGTCCACCGTTAATACATAGAAAACCAAAGGAATTGTAACAATAAGATCAGATACCCAAACTGCAATAGCGACTCCTTTGAGCCCCATGGCCTCGGACAACAATATGTTCACCGGCACATGAAAAATAAGAGCCAAAGCTGAGGTCAACATGATGGGGATTGTGTTACGTTGTGAACTCAAATATGCTTTAACAGGGCAAAGGAATGAGTTCACTGCCAAGTCTGGTAGTAAGAAAACCACATAAGATTTTGCCACTGTTGTTATGTCCTTGTGCTGTCCAAAATGTGAGAGGATCTTGTCTACATTGAGCCACAAGAATGAGATTGGGAGGGAGGCACAAAGGAGGAGGATGGTGGCCATTAGAAGTGTCTTGCGGAGGAGCTTGTGGTTTCCGGCACCGAATGCCTGACCGCAGATAGGCTCCATTGCGCCACACAGACCAGCGAGGACAGAGAATCCGGTGACGTTGGCAAAGGTAAAGGCCAGGGCGCCTCCGGCAAGTTGAAGCTCTCCTAGCCTGCCTAGGAAAGCCATAGTAATGGCAAGCTTTGCAAACCATGTAAGGTTCATAGCCATCAGAGGGAGTGCAATACCACGTTGGCTCCTCAGCTCCCACAAGGCAGTTTTCTTCAAGGTCCCGAGCCATGATGTTTCTCTAGAACAAGATCTCGTTGGTTGTGATTCATGTTGAGATGTTTCTAAGGCTAACCGTTGGTCAAGATTTGAGGCCATGGGAATGGCTCTGCTCAAAGTAGTAGGAATTATATGCACTAATGCAAGCTGCATGGATGGTGCGAGTTAGATGACACAGAGACGTATGGACATCAAAACATCTTTTGCAGCTTTACTGGCTCATGGAAAAGAGTGTAGCAGAGCAAGAGAGTGTAGCAGAACAAGACAAAACCTTTTATGGCTATAAATTTGTTTCCTTATGAAACAGTTACTCCTGCAAAGCAACCAAAACAGCCCTCCAAACGGCCAAGAAACCACCTGATTTGCTTGGCAGACCAAGGAGTGTGGAATCAAACTACCAATCACTAGTGGGTACATTTTTATACGTCACCAAAACAAAGTGCCACTAATTGATCTGTCAACTTGTGTTATATTCTTTTTCTTTTCTTTCACATCCGTCCTTGTCTCTACTTTAGTGTGGGATGATAGAACCCCAAGGCATGGGTATAGTGTATCTTGATTGTTGGAGTGATTTAGAAGTGGCGTATCCAGCTTTGGGATGAAAGAAGTGAGTTGGGGGTGATGAGGATGCAAATATTTTGAGGATAAATGATTGAGAGTTAGTGGGTATTGTGGAGGGAGAGCACTTGGTAAAGATATGGCTAATATATAATAAGATGGTCAGACCGGCCTACCTTAATACCTTCAGAGCATGTCCGTTTAAATTTAAACAATCTACATTGCGCAACCTCGAAAGATTGTTATTGGCTTGATTTAACTTGAATTTAAATCATCGCCCCTTTGTGGTATATTGGTTCAACTGGCAAGCATGTCTTTGTAACAAATAATGTAAGTTAGAAGTAATACTTCACCAACGAAGGCACAACAATTATCTCCATTTACCAACGAAGGCCCAACAATTATCTCCATTCACCAACGAAGGCACACTACGGTTTTCGCAATGGATGCTGCAAAGGAATAGTTCACTTTATTTTGGGCCAAGGTTTGAATTTTGAAGCTTCACAGTAAAACTTAATTTTAATGAATTAGCAATTATATTTAGTTATCTAAATGGTACAATTATTACCTTCAAAGGCATTGTTGTGAAAAAAAATATAATGACTAGGTAATTAACGATCACGTCCAAACAAAGTAAATAACATGACTATTTATGAATATTCATAGATTTTCATTTCTCATTTCGGTGGAGTACTTGCCTAAGTTGCCTTTAACATGTAGATGTACAGTATTTTATTACTATTTTACTATTTTAAGAGGTCGGAAAAGGGCTCTTGCAAACCATTGCTCGTTAATTTTTATTTGATTAATAATTATATATAAGTAATAATATAAGTAATAATTTTTTTATCATTGTCTATTATATCGATTTTTTCCAAAAAAAAAAATCTATATAGGTTGGTCTATTTCATATTTGTCAACCGCACTGTGGAGCTGTTAAAGAGTAATATGCCAATGCGAATTAGCCCAGAATAAAAGAAACAATCAAAGCCCGGCCTAGTCCTAAAAAGGACGGTATGGGCTGGGCTTAAATTTAACCTCGTTTACCTACGAAATTATGCAAATCTTGAGAATTAAGAAGCTTTTAGAGGGAGACAAATCAACACATGAAAGGATTTTGATATATATATATATATAT
>JAVDBV010002421.1:0-11588 GCA_032619315.1 Piper longum
CGAACCGACGGTTGAACCGACTGGTTCGCTATAATAAAACCCTGACTCGAGTCACGGGTTTTACAGCAGGGATGGCAATGGGGGTGGGAGTACAGGTGGGGGCGACGACGGGCTGCAGCTGCGGCTGGGAATTAGGGTTTTAATTGGATGGAATTGTGATCGCATATAAAACTTCAGCTTCAAGTTAGGGTTTTACCGGCTTGTTGCCTTCCCCGATTCGGGCCAGTCTCGAGTCAGTTCGAGTTAATTTAGCTTTCAGACCATCAGTATGGGGCTCATATAGTCGTATGAGCATGTTATGAAGGCTGAGTATTCTCGATATACAAATGATAGCTTCGGTTATTTTACATCAGAGCATGATTTATTAGTATAGACTCAAGGTATATAGATTTTTTTTTCTTGTGTTAGCCCAAGGTTTTAGGGCTAAATCTAGGTCATTGTGGCGTTTAGTATCTATTTGGGTTCTAATCAAGGTATCTCATTTACATGTATCTGAAGGATTTGAGACTACCAAATTGCCCATGTGGGTCCAGTTTGCCTTGATTTTCGTCCATAAAGCCGCTTTTAGGCTTCGAATCAGTTTCGTCCTTGTTGACTTCAATCCAAGCTTTCCAGCCATAAATATATTGCATATACCTTAGGTGGACCTCACTAGGCCTACGAGTTGTCAGGCGTTCAGATCATGCTATGTGGCAAACTTGGATTCTCCACCAAAAACGGGAAAAAATCTAGTTTTCCTCCCCCACTAGTTCAAGTTTCTCATCCTAGCATCATCGCCACTTTCAACTCGTCGCCAACGAGTCTCTGGTATGCTCCCTAATCAATGGACCGGCACCACTATGACCATCTTGCAGCCAATTATTAATCCATACCTGTCACCATCACCGAAGCCACCACAATCGCTACAGGCGATGACTTTTATCCACAGATTTTCTACTGTCACCTCTGTTTTTTGAGCCATTTTCCACCACTAGTGAGCCACATTTGGCTAATCTGACTACCCAGATCGCTTCCCCTCACCGAAGCTGAACTTTTGAGACCACCGCGATCGTCGTTGGTGACATCGACGTACTTGGCTATGATTCCGTCCATTTTTTACTATTTTCTGCCAATCGGCAACCAAACTCCGTCGATCACCACCCTCATCACCTCTATCTTGATACCCTCTGTCATTCATGACCAACAACAACCCCTTCCATGCCGTTAGCAGTTTCTAGCGATAGGCACAACCTGCCCGTTTGCCCGTGTCCACATCTAACCAGCGAGGATAGTTTTTGCCTGCCTGTTTGCCCGTGTCCGCATCTGACTAGCGAGGACAGTTTTTGTCGTGCTCACAACCCTCTTCACATGTTTGTGTCCATGCCCGCATCTGCCCAACTAACCCAACCCACCATGTTAGTTAACCTAGACTGAGTTAAACTCGGCCTTGACTCTGGTTCAATCCAATTGACTTGGTTTTGCCTAGTTGACTCGATAGTTAGCTCAACCCATTTTCAGCAATTCAAGACCTTGTACATTAATTTAGATGAATATTCATATTATTTAGCATATTTTAATTCTACGAGTGTTTTTCTTTATTATTTATTTCTTATTGTTTATATGTATGACAATTATCATGCATACTTATATTATTGTTGATGATATATTTACTTATTAATATTATTTCTTATTCATTTATATTCTATTTAATTTAATTAATTAATTAATTAATATTTTTTTGCTTGCACACTTGTTATTTATTCATGTTTAGTTGTATGTCCATATGTTAATAATTATTTTGTTATTATTCATCACTAATTGTTATTTATTATTTATTTATTTACTAAATTATTTATTAATTTATTTATTATATATTTACTAGTTCGTGTATGTATTGATATTTACTTGCGTTTAATCGTATATTTTGTTAGTATTATTTATATTATTATTGCTAGTTATTATTTATTACTTTTAGAGTCTACCGCTTGATGGCTTCTCAGTATATGCCCTTTGAGTATTCCTATGTATAGTATATATGGTTTTCTTTCCTCGTAGAAATTAGTTTCCACTTGTTAGTTTGTACTAGTTATTTTTCAGACCAATGACATTCGTTACTAACGTCTTTCATATTATATATATAGGACTGATTGATAACTCTATAAAGGAGTTATTATTCTTTACATTTTATATTAAGTTTTTGTTGTTTTTTAAGTCATTTTTACTTCAATTTTATAAGTTTAGGAATTTATTATGTACTCTTAATAAAACGAGAAATCATTACAATTTTGTTGTAAAAAATACTAATTAATATTGTTCTCGCAGGGTGTAAGAGTTAGAAGATGAACTAGAATAAATTCAAGATAAACTCGAGCTGAAAAAACATAATTTGGTGTTCTCGCCGAAACCCTAGTGCTCGAGCGCTGACCCTGCGCTTAAGAAGTTCTTACTAAGACCCAAGTGCTCGAGTGCCAGGATTCAAGGCCCTCGAGTGCGGATTGAAGGAAAACAACTTTTCGATATTTCTAGAAATTGTGGTGGGCCTCACTTGTAATATCGGGTGGATTATTTATAAACTTGATTAAGTTTTACAAGAGGCCTAGGGAAAAACTTCGGACGGCTGGGTGACAGCACAAAAAAAGAAAAGGAACAACGAAAAAGTTGGATCAGAAGAAGGCACTTTCACAAAAAGAATTTTTCTTTATTTTTTATTTAGATTCATTTGTATTTAAATGATGTCTTTAATATCACATATAAATTTTTTGAGCTTAATTGAATATTTTATGGAATAAATTCTTTCTTAAGATTTTTAATGATACCTAGTGCATGAATTAATAAAGGTTACTAATTTTTATCAATGACACCTAGTGCATGACACCTTCGTTTCTGCAATCGATTTCCACATGCCAATGTAATAAATTATAAAATTTCAAAAAAAATAATTAAGATATTTTGTTTAGGGTTTTGTAAATTTTAGAATGAACTATAAATAATATTTAATTAAATTAATTTTATAAATTATCAATTATAACCTTTAGAGTACCGGTACAATGATATTTATGGATAATCGCTTTAACTTAATAATTAGTTCATTTGACTTTTTGTTATCACACAAATGACGGGTATAGTTACATGTGATTACTTTCTTTTCCAAAAAAATTAAATTTAGTGACTTCTTGAATTTTACACCTATTTTTTTATATAAAGGAGAATTCTGTTGATGTTAAATGAAACATCTACTTGATAATTTATGAACACATTTGGCTCACAAAGGGAAAGCTTTAAAGAAGTTTTATTCTTATTATGATCGTATGTCGTAAGCATCAACAAAATTTCAGGTCTATAATTACTCGAAATGTTATATATTCTTATGTGAGAGTCCTAAAACAGGGCAGCACCCTTAAAAATTAATATATAAGAGTCCCGACACGAGGCAGCACCCTTAAAAATTAATATGCGGAAGTCCCGACATATGGCAACACCCTTAAAAATTACTATGTTTGAGTCCAGACACAGGGTAGCATTATAAAAAATTACTGTGGGAGTCCCGACACGGGCACCATCCTTAAAAATTACTATGTAGTAATCCCGACACGAACAACATCATTAAAAATTACTATGTGGGAGTCTCAGCACGGGCAACACCCTTAATTATTACTATATGAAATATATTAATTTATTTTTTATAATTATATAACTTAGTATTTTTATCACTAACACAAAATTATCTCTCTATATATGAATATGGAAGAATAAATAGAATCGTAATAATTGGAAGACTCACTCAATGGGATTTTAGTTTGGTTCATGAGGCTAAATTATTTCTGAGTTAATATTTTTATGTTAAAATATTAAAAATTAAAAGAAAAAATTAATTTACGTAACACTTGACTCAGTGACTCGGAACGGGCGGGCTACATAAACTCTTATTTTTACCAACAAACATCTACAACCCCCAACCTCCAAAGGCTTCATGAAATTCGGGTTGAACACTGCCCTCTACTCCAGGCAAGGTTGGAAGACCAATCACCGCCCAACCTTATATGCTGCCCCAAACTGTAAAATCAGTTGCAAGTACATAAAAGATTGTATTGAGAAATTTAAGGTGCAACAGCTTATAGAAAATTTGATGATTTATTATCTCCTCCACACTTTTTCACAACTTTCGCCTTGTCTCTGCAGGACGGGCTTCAAACCCTGTTGGTTAGAACTTCCCGATTTCAAATATCATCTCCATGGGACTTTGGACTCTCGATGTGCGAAGTTGCTAACAGTATCTTATTCTTGATGGATCTATGAGTAATCAGCTGTTGTACATTTATTATCTTCAATATACAGTTTGTTTCTTGTTTTATCATCATATATATGTTGTGCCAGAAAAATAAAGGGAAACAAAACCCACCAAAAAAATGGCGAGTGTTCCAAGCCCAAAATCGTTAACTGTTGGGGAACAGAATTTTTTACAAACTCATTTCAGTGTGCATTGCAGCATATCCATCATGCTATAAAACTTTAAAACATTGAAAGAGTGCACAACATCATCTGTCACGAAGGGAAGGAGATAGGCGACATAATTTGGAAACCATAAACCACCGTATAGAGGATGCCGCAATCTTCCGATTGTTCCCTTTCCAATCGCTGAAAATTGAGCAAATCTAGTCAATGCAAGACTATCTCAGATGACTAATGCTGCGGCGCATATATAGAGTTCCTAAGAAGTTACGAAGAGCCCATTATTGCACCAACAACCTGACATCCTTCCCGAAGGCATATGAAGTCAATGCTCAAAGCAATAATTTCAAGTAGAGATCCAGCAATGGTAACAAGTGCCTATTTAAAAATCGGGGAATACCATATATCATAGCTGTGGTCCTTATAATCAACAACATTGGGAAGTTTGAAATATAACAAACACTTGCCAGTCCAAAATTGGAAGGAAAAAAAACTAAAAACCCAATTTTCCAGATTGTTGGTTCAAAAACAAAAATTTTTGCACATACTGGTGTACAACTACTACCCTATTTGATGTTGTAAGTCTGATCTAATTCTCTGTCTTCTCATTCTGGCAGTGTCCATTTAATCAAGTTCATTTTGCACAAACTGAGATGCAAATTCACAAACAGAACTTTCTACGAACTTCATCAAACAAGAATCATTTTTTCACACGTATATGAAATAGGTACTTCCAAAAAACAGAACTTCCCACAAAACATCTTAAATCAAGATTAAACTTTCCACATAAAAATGAGATCAAAACTGACATTGTAAAAAAAAAAGGAACTTTTCACTAACCTCTTCGTATATCATCTGAGCTTCTCCTTCCCAGCCGTCCTCCTCGCCGCCTCCTGTACCTTCTCAATGTACCCTTCAATCGGTGGCGTCAGCGTCGCCATGTACCTGTTCGTCGGGAACGGCGTCAAATCCGGCACCATCGCCGCCACCCGCAGCTTCTCCGGAAGCGCCGCGATGGCCTCCTTCTTCAACCGCAGCAGCGTCGTCTCCGACGCCTGTCTCGCCCGGTGACGCCGCATCAACACCCGGCTATACTCCTTCGCCAACCTCCGCCCATCCTCCACGGTCAGCTTGTACTTGGGCACCTTCTCCGCATCCACTAGCCCAAGCGAGATCAGATCCAACCCGGGCGTCCCCATCACAACCCTCTCCTCCTCTTCCTCATCCTCCTTCCGATCCGCCCCTTTCTTCTTCTTCGCCTCATCGATCTCGCGCTGCCGGTCTCGGCTGATGAGCCCCATCTTCTCCCGCTCCGCCTCCCTCCGCCTGTCCTTGGGGGTGAGGTAGCGGACGGGGGTGGGAGCGTCGAGGCAGGAGTCGATCATACGGTTGATACGCTCCGTGGCCTCGCTGCGCCGGCCACCGCCGCCGCCGGCGGAGTCGGCGGGCTTGGCGGGGGTGGATTTGGGGATCTTGGAGCGCTGGAGCTGCTGGCCAGCCTTGATCTTGGCCTTGCCCTTGGCCGTGCCGCTGACGCTGGCGGCTTGGAGGAGGCGGGGCGAGGGCTTGACGGTGTAGATGTGGGTGTTTCGAAGGAGGGCCGCCATGGCGCAGGATTTTTCGCGAGGGGAGTGGGAGGGGCTAGGCTTTTGCCGTCGGGGTTTTACAGTTTCGAATTTTCGCTCCGGTAACCGGAGATGGGTCGGTAGGGTCCGTGTCCATATATAAATTACCGATTACACGGCTACGGATATTTTTGTGGACATTAAAATAGTGTCCATAAAAAATATATGGTACTTATCAACATGTCAGCAAATGCCGTAAATGTCCGTAGGTGTATCTAGTTTAAAATTCATTACTGAAGTCAAAATTTTATATTAGTGAACTAATCTCTTTATCCGTCGGTTCGAATCGAGTTAGTTTCATAATTCGTGTGTTGAGCAAACGTCAGCCATCAATTATGAGAACATTAAAAAAAATAATGAAAAATGAATTGACAGAGTATATAAGTATTTTTTTAATGTATATAATTGGAGAAATATTTTTAAGCCGAATAACATATTAAGATGTGTTACTGAGCAATTTAGGTAGGTTATTACTTATAAAACATATCATTGTGATATTATGGTATGTATTATATTTTATGGGAATCTCTAACTTAAATAAGAATAATATATTTTATGTGTGTGAGATCTTTTAACTTAGTCTCATATCAAATACATACTAGGAAAAAATAATGTTTATAGGTGAAAATGAACTATAGATCTTTAACTGGGGTTAACTATTTTAAAGAAATGACATAGGCTCATTACATTATACTTTGGGCCGGGTCGTTACAAATGATATCAGAGTAACAAGATTCGGTATTAAATGGTGGGCTAGACTACGGACGTTGGCTAAGCTCTCGGTCATATGCCATGGAAGGTTGTAGGTCACGGGCTATGGAAAGTCGTGGGTTGGGGCTAGCAACAGGCAAAGTGTAAAAATTTAGGGGATGAAATTTTCTAAGGTGGTTGAATTATGAAATCCTTCAACTTATTCTCACATCTAATATTTACTAAGAGAAGATCTTGTTTATAAGTGGGAATTGACTATATATCTTTAATTTCGGTTAACCATCTGAAAGAAATGACTTAGGCCCGTTACGTTGTACTTTGGGCTGAGTCATTACAAATGGTATCAAAACAACCTAGTTCTGTGTTAGATGATGGTTTGGACTACAGACGTTGGTTAGGCTCTTGGTCATGGACCATGAAAGGTCGTAGGTCACGGGCCATTGAAGGTCATGTGTTGGGGCTAGCAACGGGCCAAGTGTAGGAATTTTGGGGACGAAATTTCCTAAGGTGGGTAGATTATGAGATCCCTCAATTTAATCCCACATCTAATACCTACTTGGAGAAGATCCTCTTTATAAGTGAGAATGGACTATATATCTTTAACTTCGGTTAACCATCTTTAAAAAATGGCTTAGGTTCATTACGTTGCACTATGGGTCGGGTCGTTATAGGTGGTATGAGAGCTACATTTCCTATGGAACCATGCAAATCAATCTTGACTTTGTTGAAAGTCTAAAAGTCCACTATCCCAAGGGTTAAAAAAAAATTATAGAAGTGTTCATCATTCTTGCATAGAATTAATTTTTATTGTTTTAGATTATAAGTAATTATGGGATTGTGTGTATGGATTGAAGTTTTCTGTTGCCTATAATTTAGCTCTGTTCACGAGCTGGTCCGAATCGAATTAGCCCAAGCTCGTGACCCGCTCATTTAGGTATACTTCGAGTTCAGATTCTATTCGATCCAAATTGAGTTTTTTCACTTCCGAATCCGTGACCAACCCAAGCCTACACGTAAAGAAGCTTCGAGCCTCTTCGAGCCGACCAGATCGTCTTCAAAGTTACTTTACTTTCCTAAGTTAGCTTAATTAAAATTGGTAAATCTCTTCATTCTTTACTTGCATCTAATACAAATTTTGATATCGTTGTGTTTTTCTACTCTGAAATTTTAATTTTGAGAGGACCACCCCCTCCCTGTTCGCCTTGAACCCCCCTTCCCCACCAAGCCATCACTGATATCATACTCGTCAGCCGTCACCATTCACTTCAATCTTCTTCACCTCTCACCCTCCTCCCCTCTTCCGTCCCGTTTTGATCTCCCTTCCCCAGTCGCCCCCACCTTCGTTCTCCCCTACTCACCCCCTTGTCCAGTGGTCACCGGCACCTGTTGGGCCCTTCGGGCCACAAAAGTGAATTACAACATGTTCATGAGCCTCTCTTAATCTAAAAGCTAGCTTAAGAATTAATGTTTTCCCATTAGCCTATATACAAATCACAAGTTACCTCCAAATAGGATATAGGATTAACCCAATAATTCTCCCCCTCACACATCACACCACCCGAATCATCTTCTCACTATAATTCTCCCCCTCACACATCACACCACCCGAATCATCTCCTCACTAACATGCGGAGAAGATGCGGAGAAGTTCCAGGCAGACACAAATTTGGACCGGCCGACAAATTATGAGGCACATCGAGGCAATATCAAAACCAATTTTGGCTCCGATACCACTTGTTAGGTCCTTCGGGCCTCAAAAATGACTTGCAACAGGTTAATGAGCCTCTCTTAATCCCAAACCTAGCTTAAGAATTAAGGCTTTCACATTAACCTATATACAAGTCACAAGTTGCCTTTAAATAAGATGTGGGATTAACCCAACAGCACCCCTCCTCCGTTTGGAAGAAGTAACTAAACCCGTGTTGAAGTTGTACTTTTTATGTCAATCTACGTGTTCTGCATTGGAGTATATTTGTTTCATGTTGTACTTATTTTCTTCGTACATTATAGTGATTGTTTAGACTGATTGTGTATAATCTAAGTTTACAAACTATGCTAATCACTTAACACTAATTGCTATATAAAACAAATTTAGTCACAAATCAAGTCATGCAAATCCATAAGCATTCTAAATTGCAAATAGAGCCTAAAGATAATATTTATCTGGAAAGAAATTTTGCACCAAATCAAGCCATGCAAATCCCTTTCTAAAGACATACACTTGAGGCAAATATTAAAATATAAATAGCTGTCATTCGATATTTGTTATTGTGAATAGAAATAGTAGAATGTGACATTACTTGAACTCGCAATACAAATTGAGAAAAAAAATTATATGCACTTGTACATGTTAATAAATTGATTATAACACTTATTTGCATACTGATCTAGTTATCTGCAATTCTAAATATCAATTTTTGATCAAAATAAGCTAAATTGTGAATCTGTAACAATTTCGCACAATGTGTTTTTGTGTTTGTGCTTTGTGAAAATAGCAGTTACGTGCATGAGACTCACGGCCCTCACCTATAGACAAGCTTAGAAGCTTTTTTAGACAAAGTTGATAATTCTTCAATCATAAATATATAAATACATTATGCATACATTCTATGAGCAAGTGAAAAAGAAGACTTCTTTGTATGTTTTCTTCTATGAGTTAGTAACTTAAGTTGAAGGCTTGAAGCTTAGTATCTCTAGTTGAAGCTTTCTTGTACCATGTATGCTTTTGTGACTTTGTCAAAGGTTGGTTTGTTTGATGGAGCAATACATATCGTGGAGAAGCCAAAAGCAAAATAAACTTCCCAATCAAGGAAAGACAACAAATAACCTTCAGGCTTCAAGCTTTAGGAGATCATAATTTGATCTGGTGAAGTACAAAATCGTATGTCCAACAGCCCATAGATGTTCTTAGAGATCTTACGTCTGAACTTAAAGACGGGAAAGAAGGAATAAGAACGGAATGAGAAAGTCATCTTTGTTAGGTGCATTGGGAAGGTTAAATCTCATCTCTGTTTATTAGGTTTGATGTATGATGTGTCATATTTTATGTATATGTATCATGTATGATTATATGTAATAACTAATAGGAATAGGAAGTGTCAGGTTTTAAACTTCTTAGTTCTTATGCTTTGAGAAGGTTACAAGCATGCGTTGCATTTATATAGCCTAGGAATGGGAACTTATGACAGGTATGTAGTATCTGAGTTGATTCAAGTTACGGGCAGAGTCGAGTGACAAAACCGATCTTCACTCAAGCCGGTTGATCCGAGTTTGAAGCAACTCAAGATCGGCTCATAAGAAATGAGTCGGGTCGGTTAACCAAATTGGAGCTAACAAGTCAATATCAGCGAGTCTGAGTTGAGCCCAGTCGAACCAACTCGGCTCGCCAGCAGCCTTAGCCTATATGATATGAAGCCGATGTAATATATCTTCCAGGGGCAGCTAAGTGTCGTTTCTAGTTATTTGTACAAGAATACAAATTAAAAAAGTGGTGCTCAGATAAATAAATAAAGGTAGGTCAGTCATTGAACTCTGCTTGAAGTGGAATTCTGATTCGCAATTGTGTGGGTTGTGTGCATGTTCTTGGAAGCTAACTAAAGGTTTTTGTACGTTCGTTGATGCACATTATATACGAGTCATGATAGGCCATGCTACATAATAATATTGTAATTGTAGGTCGAAATTATATACAATTAACACCCAAATTTTAGAGTGATGTATATGGGCCACTAAATTTACTTTGATGCATTCCATACATTTTGATCATGTTGAAGTCCCAAGTCTTCTTATTTTACCTGTCAAAACAATTTTGTTAATCACCATTGAATTCTAGCCTTTTTACTTGAATTGAAGTTGCTAATGCCATCATAGACGGGCATGGTCTGCTTGGACGTTATGCAGTTTAATGTAGGATAAGAGTTACTCGTTTTGGGGTTGAACATGAACGATCAGAGCAAGACTTTCTTGTTCCTTCAAATTGTGTTCATTTGTAATTCCCATTGCATTCCATCATGTAAATTGCTCATCGGTTGAAGATCATGGCCTGCATGCCATTTTTTATGAGCCTAACAGGCATAATATGGTCATTTAATTGGCTCTCTAAAATTAAAAACCGACAAATAAACTTTTCGAAAATTGTCGTTTCGATGAAGTGGCATACCCGTGATAAATATTTGCCTTGGAGGAGCCTTGTCAAAGTCGTGACAAAGTGGAAAATTCCAGAGTGGAAATTTGGGTATTTTATCTACTCCTGTACGTTATGTCAGATTTTACCATAAAACCAAATGGAAAATAATTACGAGCCCTCTTCTCTAAAAGATCCAAAGTCCATTACTTTCTTCTCCTCTACCCAAAATTACAATGTATGGTTCCGTCAAAATGGCAAAGTAAAAACAAAAAAAAAAAAACAAAATCATCAAAATCTAACTCAAACAAGATCTTGTGTAACACCTCTATTTTTGTTTACCTAAGAATCAAATTAGAAATGATACGATCAAGTCAAGTCATATCTAAAGTTATTAATCGGTGAAAATTAGATCAATAATATAAATTAAAATAACCCGCTTAGTTTTTTTAGAATGGAAGACATTATTAAATATGGGTCAAAATACATCAAATATATATAAAAGTATGAAAAAAAATTCTCTTTATAAGAGATTCGAGCGTACTCGATATGCCCACATGTCTAGGAGTTCGCTCCCTTGCTCCATTCTACCGAAATATGTATGAACCCGCTTTCCTCTGAACTCATATATATGTAATGTTTATCTGTCCTCCCACCAAAGCCGACTTAGGATCTCAAGGCATATATATATATATATATAT
>JAVDBV010002422.1:0-13022 GCA_032619315.1 Piper longum
ATTGGGTAAAAATAAATATTTTTTATTACAAAATTAAAGTCTTAGCACCTTCCACAAATGCACAAAAAGCCAAAGAATCGCCATTCGACTAACCTAACTCGTGCACCATGTAGGAAGAATAAACTTTAATTAGATTATGACTTTAGAGATGAAGTGGATGGAATATTTCAAGGTTGAGAGCAAGGGGTAGCACCACAAAGAATCAATTCCGAAAAGGAGGCATGGGGGCTTATCTTAATAATATTATCAAAATGTTTTGTATCCCAAACTTTTGAATTGATTGAGCATGGTTAGGGGTGTAAATGAGTCGAGCCAAGCCAAGTAGTGGTGTGCTTGAGTTTGGTTTGATATAAAACGAGCCGAACCGAGCTCTAATGTAAACGAGCTAAGCTTTAATATAAACGAGCCGAGCCGAGCTTATCCAAAATTTATAGTATTTGGGCTTGGTTCGAGCCGAACTCGAGTCGAGTTCGAGCCGAGCTTTAGCCGAGCTCGAGCCTAGCGAATATTTATGTGCTCACTTATATAAGATCAAAAAAATTTTTAAACACTATATAAGTTCAATGTGACCTCAATAATACTTATGAGTCGAGCCGAACCGAACATTTTTTCGAGTTTAAACATATCGAATTCGAGTTTCGAGTCGAGCCGTTCCTAACATTCATTTGCTCAAGCTCTGTTCGTTGTTCAACAAGCTTATCTATTTCGAGCCGAGTATTTTTTCGAGCACAAAATTAACGAGGACGAGCATGAGCCGAGCCGAGCCGAACGTAAAAAGCTCGCGACCAGGCTTGGCTCGTTTACACGCCTAGTTGAACTAAACCACTACAGGTTGGTTCAGAATAAATAAATGTTGGACTGGTTCGTGCGGTGTACTCGGTGTGCCGAGATATAGGTGGTGCACGTTGCACCAGTTTCAATCCTAGTGGCCCGGTCGTGGATGCGGTTTTGCTTTGTTGTCACGGTCCGGGTTAGTTCAGATCCGATCAGATCGTGAGGCAGCAGAATGTGGTTGTGGATCTGGAAAGGAAAGTATACACAATCAATAGTAAACGGGTTTGATGGGCCCGACTATGGCGGCGGTGCAACACCAACTTCAATGTCTCCTACGACCACTTTTCTGGTGACGACGCCGAGGATCAATTATCTCCAACTGATGAGTGTCTTGACGGTAGTCCGACGATTGGCAAATTGATGGTGGTCATTTTTTTTCTAAATAAAATCGATTAAATCCATAAATATTAGAGTCTTATATTAATATCATTTATATTTGAAGTTAATTTAATTTAATTAATAAAAAATTTCACCATTTTATTATACAATAAAATCAGTTCATCATTTTCATTTCATTTATTTCGGATCGATTGATAAATGAGAAAAAATGGTTCCTATTTATAACCTTATTTAATGACGATTCTTAAAAAACATAGTATTTAATATAGATCATATAAATATGACTGTAATGATTATGATTTCCCCCAAATGGTCTCTCGTATACCATAAAAAAATAAAAAAATCATACTTTTTTATAGAATGCAACAAATATGCAGACAACACAGTCAAGGTGTCAAAACATAATGCCACTATTTTTTTTTTCTGAATAAAATTGATTAAATCTATAAAATGTTAGAGTCTTCTACTATTATTATTTATATTTAAAATTGATTAAATTAAATTAACAAAAGAATTCCCATTTTTTTATAAGATAAAATCAATTCATCATTTTCATTTAAATGAGAAAAAATGTTACCATGTACAACCTCATTTTAATGATGATTACACAGAGTTGTACTTCTGGTGGTTAGACTTTGTGAGCTTCCTTTCATTCAATCAAATCAAAAGGGATTCAGCTCTTCCCAACGGCTATTTTGTGATCATTTAATGAACATAAAGAAAATAGCAAAATTTACGAAATTATTAATAGACGATTCTTAAAAAAGAAAATATTCAATATATAACATATATAGATGACTGTAATGACTATGATTTCCCCCAAATGGTATCTCGTAAACCATAAAAAAATTTTAAAAAAATCATACTTTTCTATGGAATGCAACAAATTGCAAACAACACACTTTAGGTGTCAAAACATAATGCCACCAATTTTGTTTTTTCTAAATAAAATTGATTTTTTGTAGTGCCTCCAAGCACACCATTAATTGGTTAATTACACCGGCCATTTAGTGAATGGACTCGTTATTTCTGAAAGACTATTATGAAACTAGTGTTTAAACAACTCTCTTCGAAAAAAAATGACTGACAAACTTTCAGAAAAAAAGATCATATTTTTTCCCTGAATTATACTTGTTTACACTAAACTGGAAAATGACTCTGTCGGTAATCAGACTTGTTCGAGGAAGTCATTTTTTGCAAAATCTTCTGCATGCTTCCGGTGGATATTTATTTGTTGTATCCTTGAAAACGTCCAATTCTAAATAATACTTACAAAAATATGACCGCATTTCACAGAAGAGTAGGACTTGGTGAAAACAGCTCAGTCGTGATGATTTGAATAATAAAAATAGCATAATAATGTATTGGTAGACGCTTTCGCATGGAAAAAATTCTATCGCTTCCTAAAACACTTTGTATAAATCGATTTCAGGGAGTAGACTTGCTATCTTGAAGGTAATTATACTTACCTTTTCACTTATTACTTCTAACCAAAATTACCAAAATCAACCGGTCATAATGTCAAATCCTTATCGCCCTTAATAATTTTTTTTTGTTTTTAACAAAAAAAAATCGCCCTCATTTACCAAAATGCTTCAACGTCAAACTAAACCCTTTTCAATTTAAGGACATGAAAGATTGTTCCTGAAATAAATCAGAAATAAATAAAGCTTATGATTTGGAAGATAAACGGCAAGAAAGAAATAAAAATTCATTCAAAATAAGAAAACCTAATGTATTATGTAATGCCCAACAATTTTATCGTTTTTGGAGTATTTGATAGATTGAATATGTCAAATTCAAAAATAACTCTCTTGAATTTTGTGCCAAAAATTATGAAATTTATAAGAAGAAAGTAGATGTTCTAGAGTTTCTAATGCAATAAGAATCATATTAATTGGAGTTTGGTAGTGAGAGTTATGGCTTTTACAAATTAATAGATAAACGAAGTAAATCCAAAACGTGGTAAAGAGATGAGTTATTTTTTTTGGACAAAATGGTCTTCATCGAACTTATAGTCCATTGAAAATAATAAAATTATTTAACAAAAAAAAATTTCTTGAAGGAAATAAGATGTAAAAAAACCGTTCACAAAAGTTTGTTTGGTCAAAATAAGGAAACAAACTAAAAAGTAAGGAGACAAGGGAAAAAAAACTATGGTGAATATATTGGATACAACCACATGTAAACCAAGTTCATATCACTAATAAGGTATCTGCTATGATAAAATAAAAATTAACATGAAGCTAAACACTATTAGGTGGGACCAAACGTGTTCTTTGTTATATTGTACCTAAATTGCACCCATAGGTAAATTTCAGTCAAAGACACGATCTATGCTCATCTTAGGGGAGGTATTCTAGTTCGTGTAAGATTTGTTACGAGTTTTAGTCGCTTGAACGGCAAGAAGTTTTATAAACAGGTAAAAGTTCCCTTAGCATTTTCTTCTACACAAGTAAGGAAGTAGTTAATTAGATCTGATATAGGTAAAGGGGTATGAAAGGACACGAGAGAAGTTCCCTCTCTTATGCAAAGTTGTCTTCTCCCTCTCTCTCTCTCTCTCTCTCTCTCTTTCTCTCTCTCTCTCCCCCTCCTTGGCTATGACTTTCCATTTCTCCCTCTCCCTTTTCCTTACTTGTTTTGTTGAGAAAGGATCTTCTAACCCTTTTTCCTTCAAGTTTTTACGAGTTTCGATCAAGTTTTTTCCGATTTTTAAAAAAAGGAGCATTAGGACGTGTGTTCTAGAGAAATTTAAAAAAGGTTAAAAGTTAGTAATTGATACCTGAATCATAGTTTCATGAAGATCATACATGCATATCATTAATTATGATGTTGTATGGTTTGTTTGAAAGATTTATACACGGATCATATAAAAGTTTATGATTTTTATGTTAATTTCGATCAATTCATGGTAATATAATAAAATTATGATTATGATGATTATGAATTTTTTATATAAATTAAATTTAAAGTTATATTTTAATATTTAGATCTATGTTAAATAATCATCAAGAAAATTGAGATTTTTTCAAGTTTAATTAAAGAGGTAATTATTTTTATTCTTAGATCATTGAAAATCTACTAAGAACATCACTTAAAGTCGATACGTGAATTAAGAGGCAATATGTTGAAATTTAGAAAAAAATACGTTAAATAGGTATTGTAGATCTTAAAATAATCTTTCCAATGCAATAAATATTAATTGAATTGAATTTATATTCTCTACGTTATCACTAATTTATTTTTCGGGTAAGACTGTCCACTTTCTAAGCCAAAGCCTATTGAATTTAGGACTTGTAAGTATCCATTAAAATTCATATTTAAGATATCTAAGTGTTTTCCAAACCTTAAAAAAAGGTCCTAAGAATAAGAAAAAAATGTTCTTTATGCCCATTTCTTAAAATGGACGTGCTTGTGGTTGGTTATAATTAAATTATAAATTAAATTAGTTAATAATAAATTATATTAATTATAAATTATGATGATAATATTGATCTAAATAACTAATACCATTACATTATAAGGGTCTTATGACATATATGGTATAAAATTATAACCAATTTATCATATTATTTCATGACTAATGTCTAAGAGGTAATTTATGTTCATTCTAATGATGAATATTTATATGATAAATGATGTAATTTTATTGATTTTGATATCAGCAAGAATTATTGAATGACTTATAAAAGTGTGAATGAAGTATGCATTATATTTACTACTAATTATGGTGTTCCAATTATTCTATTAATGTATGTTATGATATTCATATACAATCATGTAGGATAAGATGCATACTGATATTAGACTAATGTGATTGTTTAGGCTAGAGATATGTCACAGATGCAAGGACTTCACCATGATATCCACGTATGTTTAGTCGCTATTTGAGGAGCATTAAGATCCTTGGTTTTATATGAATTGCCGATTTACACGTATGATTAGCCAATCATTGTTTTCAATCATAAACAAAATATATGATATGATTATTTATGGTAATAAGTAAATAAGATAAGATACATGACTAAGACAAGTTTTTATATTTTTACAGATTAAGGTTAGGCATTAGATCTATGACTTAGTTGTTTTTAGTAGAGATAAGGTATACAGGAACCTAGACCTTTTAGCCAATTCTTTATATATTTATGACTGGTTTAATAGACATATTATTTTGGTGACTACATCACACACCCCTTAAACAAGGGTCATTATCTATGATGAAGTTGAAAATCTTTATCTTCTTTGGATGTTACTTTCTCTATAGTGGATGTGATCACTTAAAAATTTATGTTATAATATTGGGTTTGGCGTGAGCACGCCATTCTCAACGAGTTATGTATAAACTCATTATGTATTAGATTTATTTAATAAACTTATTATGAATAAGTTAATCAGTTACTTAATGAGCGAGAATTTGGTGGGATTCAGTTATCGACTCTACTTTTGTAGGTAGAAAACCTCAGGATGTTACATGGGAAGAATTCAAAATTGAGTTTAACAAAAAATATTTTTCCTTGAATGTCAGAGAGAGAAAAGAGAGGGAGTTTCAGAAACTCAGGCAGGGACACATGATTGTATCACCTTATGATGCCAAATTAAGAGAGCTAGAGAGGTTTGCACTAGACTTAGCATTGATTGAGAAATAAAGGATCGAGTGTGTTTATGAGGGTCTGCATTATGATATTCATATAGCATAGTTGACAGAATATTTTCTACCTTTAGTGATGTGGTTTGTGCAACAGGTGAGACAAAATGAGTTTTGGTTAATTGACCTCACCGAGACCAAGATCAGAGACAACATCACGCTCATCTGTACCAAACTAGTCATGGGACACAACAAATGTGCCAAACTGATGCTCCGGTCGTAATGAGAGCGATGGATGGACAAGTTTAGGAAGGTGGTTACCCAGCGTGCCAGACTTGTGGACGCAACCATAGTGGTGTATGTAGAGTTGGTACTGACGCATGTTTTAGATGCGGCCAGCGAGGACACCAGGCTGCAGCTTGTCCAATGGCTCAGTGCCAACAGCCTGCCTTTCCAGCACTGACATTACAACTTGCTCTCCCAGCACCCCCACAACAGCAGCAACAGAGAGACCACCAGGGCCAAGGTCAGGGATAAAGAGGTAGAGGTCACAATCTACCGAGACAATAGCAGAGGGGCGAGGTTCAGAGAGGTATGATGGCTGCAGTGGTAGAATAAGCCAAGCAATAGACGGGCAGACAACAAGCAATGATTGCCCAGAGACCGACAGACCCAACATATGCGGCACCACTAGCATTGCCCGCCACTCCGGCCCATTAGCAACAGCAACAACAACACCAGCAATAGTAGCAACAACTGGTGCGGATGTATGCAGACATAGTTGAGGAGGCATTAGCAGACACAACTATCGTGACAGGTATGCTTACTATTGGCTCAGTACCTGCATGAGTTTTATTTGATGCTAGCTACACACACTCTTTTATATCATACACACATGGATATGATTGGAGGGCATATAGAGTGCTTAGAACATTCATTATTAGTGTCCACTCCCACTGGTGGAGTTGTAGCTAATGGCAAGTGTGTATATAGTGTCCCTGTTGAAATTCAACAATGACAATTAGTTGTGGACTTGATATTATTCAGGATAATAGAGTTTGATGTGATCTTCAGGATGGATTGGATGTCTAGGTAGGGAGCTCTAATATATTGCCTAAACAAGATAGTGACTTTTTGATGCGGAAGGTGCCTATTCTTTTTCCAGGGTCAGGGTAGAAAGAGGGAGAAAAGATGTATCTCCTATCTAAATATAGTGAGATAGTTGAACAAGGGTTGTGAGTTGTTGATGACCTCTTTGGTGTTAGATGAGTAGAATCGTTCAGGGGACAGACCCAGTATTTAGCATATTCTCGTTGTTAGGGAGTTTGTAGATGTCTTTTCATATGAGATCACCGGATTGCCACTGAAGAGAGAGGTTGATTTTGCTATAGATTTGATGCTAAAGACACCACCCATATCTAGAACCTCATATAGGATGGCACCGGTGGAACTCCTGGAGCTCAAGGAGCAATTGAAGACGCTGTTGGATTAGGGTTTTATCTAATCGAGCGTGTCACCATGGGTAGCACCAGTGTTATTTGTGAAGAAGAAAGACAGAAGCATGAGTTTGTGCATTGATTATAGGATGCTAAACCATGTAACTATTAAGAACAAATACCCTCTTCCTTGCATTGATCATCTATTTGATAAGTTGAGCTAAGTAATAGTTTTTTTAAAGAATGACTTGAGATCTAGCTGCCACTAGTTGAGGATTAGAGCAAAGTTTCAGGACGCTGAAGGAGAGATTGACTTTGGCGCCAGTTCTCACATTACTAGATGGACATAATGACTTTCTAGTCTACATAGATGTCTCAGGAATCGACCCAGGTTGTGTTTTGATGCAGAGAGATGAGGCTATCGTATATGCATCTCGTTAGCTAAAGGGGCATGGGCATAACTACCCTACTCATGATCTGGAACTTGTAGAAGTGGTTTTCACCCTTAGAATATGGAGATATTACCTCTATGGGACTTCCTTCAAACTTTTGACTGATTACAAAAGTATGAAGTATATCTTCAGACAGAAGGATCTGAACAACCAATAGAGGAGATGGCTGGAGTTGTTGTCTGATTATGAGATCAATATCTCATATCATGAGGGCAAGGAAAATATAGTGGCAGACATCTTGAGTCCAGTTTGAGACTCAATGGGGATGGCCGTAGTTTTAGTAACTCCAATTGATACACACCCGAGGCAGTTAGTTGGAATGATTGCCAGACTCTCGATTCAGCCGAGTATCTTTGAGCAGATTAGAGCTACATAGATTGAGGATAAGCAATTGTCTCAGTGGTTAGCCTAGAGAATTCACAGAGATTTGGTTAGGGATGCAGATGGACTGGTCAGATTGAGAGGATGTCTTTTCATTTTGGACATCATTGAGTATCTCGAACTTCGTAGAACTATTCTTCACAACACCAACACCTCAAGGTGCATATGCATCCGGGTGGAGTGAAGATATATTACGATGTTCAGCGATCCTATTGGTGGCTAGAACTGAAGAGAGAGGTTTTTGACATCATGACCAGATGTTTAGTTTATCAATAGGTGAAGGTTGAACAAGTGTGCCCCAATGGGACTTTATAGCCATTGGAGACCCGAGTGGAAGTGGGAGAGTATAACTTATGATTTCGTGGTTGGTTTGCCTAAGAATAGCTAGTAGAAAGACACAATATGGGTAATAGTGGATCGACTAATGAAGTCTGCACATTTTATCCCTATTAGAATGGATTACCCATTATCTACTTTGGTGACTTTGTATCGGGATGAGATAGTACGACTACATGGAATTTTGTTGGAGATAATCTCAAACAGAGACCTACGATCTACATCCCATTTCTTGAGAGCTTTGCAGGCAACCATGGGCACAAAGTCAAAGTAGAGCACAACCTTCCACCCCAAGATAGATGGGCAGTCTGAAAGAACTATTCAAATTCATGAGGATTTTCTTAAGGCTTGTATGCTAGATTTTGGAGGAAATTAGGCAGAACATTTGCCTTTGGTGGAATTGGCGTACAACAACAGCTACCAGGCTAGCATTAGGATAACACCATTTGAAGCACTATATAGAAGGCTGTGAAAATCCCCAGTGTGTTGGGTACATGGCAGTGAGCCAATGATAGTTTGACGATAAATGATTCAACAAACACAGGATGCAATTATGCGGATCAAAGGGAGGATGAAGTTAGCTCAGGACCGATAGAGAATTTATGCTTACATGGTAGAAGAACATATCCTTCTGAAGGTTAACCAACCAAGGGAAACATGAGGTTTGGTATATGTGGGAAGCTTAGTCCAGGTTACATAGGGCCATTCGATGTTCTAGAACGTGTAGGTCAGGTGGCCTATCGCCTTGCACTGCCGCCTCACCTATTTGCTGTACACCCAGTATTCCACGTGTCCTTATTGAAGAATTACCACCCAGTTAACTCTCACGTTATCAACTTCCAAGAGATAGAGCTTCATCCTGACTTGGTGTATCTAGAGGATGCAATGAGGATTGTTGATCGTCAAGTGAAGATCCTCAGACATAAGTAGGGTCCCTCAGTACGAGTGTAGTGGAATCGGTGAGGAGTTGAAGAATTAACATGGGAGCGTGAGGACGAGATCAGGAGGAGGTATTCTGAGTTGTTCAAGCAGCCAGCTTTTGGTCTAGGTACTCCGGTTTCCAACCTCGATTACAGTTTGTAGTATTATGTTTGACACCTCCTTGATTTAAAATTTTTATAAGGAGGGAAGGTTGTAAAATTAGTGATTCAAGTAAGGATTTTATAGTTGTTAGCCAATCAGTTTGACTGTGGTCCGAGTAGATTCAGCTTTCAAAAGAGGTGCGCAGGACTGAGGCCGACCGTGTGGACATGCTATGAGGGTTCATGTATACCCAAATATTCGATGATAGCGTCAGATACACATTAATAGACTGAGTTATCAGTAGATATGAGAGTATATAGTTGATAGTTTTATTTTTTTCATTTTGTGACCGTAAAATTATTTTAGGCTAAATAACGCATTAGGACGTTATGGTGTTTGTTTTATTTTATGTGATTTTTTCCAATTTTTTGATTTTTTTTAGGATTTATTATGAGTGAGTTATCATTCTTGACTCGAGCTGGAGTCGAGTCAAGTTTTATTTATGAGTTTGCTACCAATCACCTCACCCTGACACCATCTTCTTCCCCTTCCCCGGCACCCCCCTCCCCCCGCATCCCTGACACCTCTCTTCTTCACCCCAAAACCCTAGCCCCCACCTTTGTGTTTATCACCGATGCCGGTCGATGCTGCCTAGCACTGCTGCGCTCTTGTCGTGCCACCCCTAGCAAACTCGGCAGCCGTCAGGCCTCCATGATGCCGGATAACGCCAGAAAAGCATTGAAACCTATAACGAAACCACCAAAATTTGCCAAAAAATTGAATTTGCTGGATCTTCCGTGCGAGCTCATCTAGTCGGACCCAATCGAACTTCAGACGTCGTCGAGCACTGAATTCGAGCTTCGAGACACACAATGAAACCCTAGCCATAGCCAATTACCGATGACTTGAGGTATAATTACCTCCAATTTAATTATTCAAAATTGCTAATTATTAGGACAACATGCTAGGATTCATTGTTTGATATAATGAATGCCTGATTATGAATGAAGTGATAACTTGCATGATTTGCTTGATAATAAATGGTTATAGTGATCTAATTAGTTAAATTAAATCTGAGCATGCTAATCAACTATAACATAACTTAGAAAAACATAATGAAATTAGCATGAATAGGATGAGTTATAATTATTTTTACATTGATGATTATTGACTTTGATGAATGATGATTGTGTTGTGAGCGTGATGTCATGTTGAGTTGATGCATCATTTAGTTAGCGGGCATTTGCTTCTAGATTTGATGTGTAGGTACGGAAAAGGAGCTTGCCACCTATACGCGTAGATACATTTGAAGCTTCTACCAAGTCCGTTAGGACACGCTTCTCAGGTTTTATCGCTCCATTCTATCGGTGATTTGATTTCTAGATCGTCGGACGTGTCAGGTGGATGATTTATCGGGCCTTTTTTTTTGGAATTAATAACCCTCGAGGATGAGATCCCTTTGCCTTCAAGCATATTATAATAAATCCTGTCCTAGACCTATAAAGAATTTTTATTGAGTTTTCAGTGAGACAAGAGAAAGTGAATCGACTCGCATGTACCACGAGCGGGTGCACGTGTTAGTCAAAGCGAGTTATGGATTAGTGAGCGAACTGTTATATCCCCGAGGGATCTTAATAACTCCACATTTAAGTGCCTCACACCCAGAGGACATGGAGGTTTATGGGTACTGTTAAGTACAACGTGTGTCTGGACTCATGGTTCAGAGAGTATTAAAGGCGCATGCCTAATAGTACTTGGCCTATGTGCTCAAGGCTAGGAGAAATATGAAGGTTCGGAGAGGGCTTAGGATACATGTTTCCCAAGCGTAGGATTAGAAAAGTATTGTCGAGAGTGGCACAGTACCAGATAGATGGAGACACTATTGAGACAGCTGTTCAATGACTCATATGTATTTCCCCTTATTAGAGTTATGAGGAAGATATATGATTGTTTGCTTTCCATGAGAGTTAGCTCTCATGTTTCAATTAGATATTAGTTATTTTCGGACCATTGAAAATCATTGCTGGCATTTTCTTATTATATATGTAGGTGAGGAATATGAATGGAACATGCCGACCCTAACGAAGGAGTAGTGATTGCATTGCACACACATACTTGGCACTGCGTTGAATTTTACGTATGATGTGATGTGATTTGAATGTTGTTGTGGATACGTGAATGTGTTCGTGATGCTGGTATGCCCTCATAAAAATGTTCAGACTTGTTTTAAAAATGTTCTAAACGTTCAAGAATGATTTGTTATGCTGAGCTGAAAATGAACCAAATGTAATGAGCATGACTTACAAGTGGGGTGAGACCCGATTGTGACATGTATTGATGCTTTGAATCTTATTGTGGTGAAACTATTATATTATATTATATATATATATATATATATATATATATATATTGTACTGTGTTTTGTTTTTAATAGGTTGTTCCCTTATTACACTTTTTGGGGAGATTTTGTCTATTTTTTTCTAGTATTTTTGCTTGAATTTTGTTTGCTATTTTAATTATTTTTGGTGTGATCATCTTGGCATTCATGTAGCATCCTGTTAGGGTTTTATATCTCATCCATACATTGTTTCCGCATTAGTGGCGTAGTCTATCTTGGGATGTCGAGAAGGTTATATCGTAACGGTTTTGGTTTTTGGGTCAACCAAATTAATTGGTTTTCAAGTAGTTCGATCTGTTGTAACAGTTCCGGTCCGGGTTGAGAGTGAACCAGATTGGGGTGTTAAATTTTTAGTATGCTATGTTATGTTACGATTATGCTCTTTTTATTGCAATTTATGAATTACAGTTATGTGATATTAAGTAATAATCAAATGGAATTGGGATTTACACATTTTAATCGATCATTAATTATTCACATTTTGATTTATGCTATATGTTATATGTTTACCAGTGAGCAATATCATTAGTGATATTGAGTAGACAATATAATATTATTCGCATGTACAAAGCTAAAATATGAACATAGAATAGACAAGCTCAGCCTTAGGAGTTTTGTTGCATTAAGAATTGCAAGACTTTGTGGTCGAGCACAAACTCATAGGACAAATGATTATTTTTTTATACCTTATAATTAATTGATAAATATTAGTTGTATAGTTTTGATAATTAACAATGATAACTCATAGAAATTATCCCGTTAAGATTTTTTTTATATTTATTTTATGTTATGCATATGCATTAATAAGACACACCATAAAAATAGGTTAGAAAACATGGGCCGTTATACCTTAATGCACATCGTGAATAAGATAAAAAATAAAAATATATAGCCTTCACCTTATTAGGTAACAAAAAGTAAACTGATAAGAAGTAAACATAATTAGCAGCAAGAAGAAGATTAAAAAAGTAAAAATTTTCATTTCTTTTTTTTTTCTCATTTTTTTCACTTCATATTGTGTAATTGTACGCCTAGAAGAAATACTAATCTCTATTTTTGCAATATAGATTAGATTTATACTTTGATTACTAATACATTGGTCATTAGTTAATTATCTTTTTATTAAAAAAATAAAAATTACTACAATCAGTAATTGTAACACCCCGACTCGGCTCACCCTTGAACCGACCCAGAAATGCTACCGGCGACCGAACCGTTCGCTAAGCTACTAGATTCGG
>JAVDBV010002423.1:0-14681 GCA_032619315.1 Piper longum
ATATATATATATATATATATATATATATTTATGTGCTAACTTCATATTAATGGAGCTCATCATTCCTTGTACTGAATATTTAGTAATCAATGACTCTATAAGTTATAAGTTAAGAGCCAATAATAATGCTTCTCATTTTCATGGAGGAGTGGAATTGTCTGTATTCAACGTTGAATGACAAGGGATATAATTAAATACCGTTAAAATAAACTAATAGCTAAATCATGCATCCACTCTAATCCCGATTCACATGAGGTGATTGAGTACCATAAAAAAGAGTGTAACAAACCTAAAATCATGCTCCCATTGAAATGTTTGCTGTAAAAATAAAATTGACGATCACAAATCAATGCCGCGAGTACTGAATGGGGCACACAATTCACATCACCAGCCTTGCATTGTGTCCTAAGTCCCGGACAGAAGTTAGGCAAGATGTTGCGCCATGCGCATTTATACTGTAAAAATTTTAATGTTATACATAAATTTTTATTAAATAATAAAATAAATTATAATAATATAATATTTTAAATATAGACTGTGATTGATTTTAAAAATATAATTTATTTGAATGAAAAGATGAATTATAATTATTAAAAAATTTTACTATATTTTTTTAATATAATTTTAAAAACTTTTATTAAGAAATTAGATGTTGGGTTCACTTGAGTTTCCATGCTCTTCTATTGTGAAAGGTATTTTATTATTTTTTTAAGAAATTGAGATTAGTGACATTCAAATTCATGACTATTTGCAAGAGATATTTTTATTATATTTTTATATATTTTGATTGACCGGTTCTCCTACTTTTAATCTCATGCTAATGATAAGTTCCCTTTTTTTAATAAGAGTATATGTTCCCAACAATACAGGCATACCAATTTTAATCACCAAATTTAACTTCAAATGGACGATCTAATTGGTAGTAATGTATGTGAATGGATCTGTCTTTACACAGTTTGGGACATCATAGTTTGATACTATTTGAATGTTGGCGATCACAATACTTGTCTCTTGTAGTGGACAGTCCATATGCTTGTGGACGAAAATTTCTATATGCTTGTGCACAGATTGCATGATTTTTGTTACAAACAATACTCATGATTTGGTTTTGTCCTCAAAAAAGAAAAAAATGCAGTTTAAAAAGGAAAAGGAGAACAAGCTAATAGATGACCTTCTCAGTGATTTATGGCATTGAAGAATAAGCTTTAGGGTATTGAATATAGCCTTACGTCTCTACAGAGAAAGGGTGCTAACTAATATAAATGTAATTTCTTAGGTCCTCTACAATGATTAATTATTTTGGAGTAAAGTTCATAAACCAATTTTTACATGGAATCAAAGCCAATTTACCTGCAGGACTCTTCATGTGTGACTTCGTCTATAAAATCCCATAAGCAGCAAGCCCAATACGGTAAAAATTTAGACACGCGGTCACATATGAATGATTCACATGCAAAGCTTAATAGTGGTTGCATGAGTGAGTATTAAATATAGTCTCACGTCTCTATGGAAAGGATAGTAATATTTGTATGATCCATAATGGAAATGATAGTAACATTTCTATAATTCATAAGTTTCACTTGAAAATAACTAGTAATTTTAGAAACATGCATTTATACCAGTCACCACTTTTTTTAAAAAAAAGTGTGATTATACTCAATATAGAGAAGTTGCGGGGAAAAAAGACTCTTCTTTAATCTTTCCAATACATTTCATAAACATGTATAATAAAATATTTTCTTTAGATAAAAAATGGTATATGAATGGGAGAGAGATGATTAATATTGTGGCAGTTTTTTGTTGAGTCGAGATAGTATCGTCTATTTAAAGGGGGAAAAAATACTCTTTAAAAGTTTAAAATCTACCAAAATACTTCATTTTACAACGGCCAAATTAGTGTAAAAAATAATTTTATTATTTTTATTAGTTATAAAAAGGAAAAAAATTAATTACTGTTCTAAATTTTTCGAATTTTTTTTTTATAATTACGAATTAATGTGATAATAAAATATTTTTATAATTTTTTAATAGTTATGAAAAAGGACCGGCCATTTTTTAGATTAAGAGAAGAGAAAAAAGCACCTTTTCACGGCACTCTTAGGTGTACTCACAGCATCCCTAATCAAGACAAAATTAATGGTTACAAAAATTGCGCCTCTGCCTTATAATTAACAGTAATAGATAATAAGGTAACAACTCGTACTCCGAAGTGGGATCATTAATCTCACCACTTTCACTTCTAGTTTTAGCTTTGCCATTGAGTATTTCCTCATCTGTAATTACCCAATCCTCTTTACTCATCAATATATATGTTAATCTTCTCATAACATTGCACCCACCTGCCTAGCTTTGCCATGGATGTCTCCCCCATTCTTCTCCATGATCAATTCTATTCACTACCAGCCAGTAGACACACCAAGCAGAAGATAGCCAGGCCCTTGTGCTCCTCCTCTGTCTCTCCTTCATTCTCCATTGGATCTTCCACCCCCTCATCATGTGAGTACAGCTCCCCTCGTAGCCCCAACTCCCCTCTCAACTTCTGTGGTGTGCCCTTCAAGTGGGAGGAGCAGCCAGGCATCCCCAAGCACTCGCCTCCACTACCCAAGAATCAGCTCATCAAGCAGTCGCCGTGGGACCCACTTCCCCTGCCACCCTCCGGACCTCCTCCCCGGTCGATCTCGTCGTTCATGTGGAAGAAGTCGAAGCTCCATGGCCACGCTAAGCTTGGGAGGGATCCTTTCCTCGCGGCACTGGTGGCCTGCTCCCGGCCTGACGAGTATAACCGGAAGGGCTCATCCAGGGTGACCCGAGCATTTAGTGGCGGGCTCGGTTCATGCAAGAGCATTTCCTGCGTCGTTGAATCGACGGTCTTGATCCCCCGATCAAGCCGATCAAAGTACGAGATGTTGAACGGACGGATGGGATGAATTGGAAAGCCTCCACCAGTTTCCTTGGTGAGTTGATCCTAGGGGAATATGATATAGTTGAGCTCATTGGTTACGATCTTCGTTTTAGTCACGTTTCTTTGATTTTGCCGAAGACCACAGTATTGAGCGCATAAATGCTGATCAACATCAAGGAAAATTCCCATGACAAATGCGGCCCAGAAGTTTGGGTTGTGTTTGTATAGTTTTATCTTGGTTTTTCGGCAACCATTTGATGTTTCTATGATGATTAATATTTACTACAATTTACAATAATCGGAGCTTGTTCTTCTCAATGTTGAAAGTAGACTGAGACAAACAAACTGTTTGTTTTCTAGGGGCCTTTTCTTACTAGCTTGCAAACAAGCAATGCGTTGGCCTCGATGGTACATAATTCGCATGGGCACCACCAACGTCTGTGAACTAAATTGGACGCTTCCTACTTGAAATTTAGAGTGAAGAAATATACAAAAGATATATCAGAGCTTGTAATTATCCCAATCAAGTGTTTCAAGGGTCCACTACTGACCAGGCCATGCTTGATTCAATTTACTAACAAACTCTTGAATCTTAATCCTTATTATTATTATTATTATTATTATTATAAGGTGAGGCTTCCAATTTAATGGTGGGTTTGGTGAAGAATTAAAAGCCAATGATCACTTATAAATTATAGGAAGTCCCACATCCTTGCGTTGTTTTCCGTCACACTGGCTCATAATGTTGGGAGTTGGGAGGACCTTCCACATGCACCATCAAACCTGTTATAAGCCCACAAGTTATAAGTTTTTTGTTGCAAGGCTAGAGTACAATTGAAGGAGCTTGAGTTGACAATGTTCATTCTAATTAATTAGTGTTCATGCGATCTTAATCACAAATTTACATCGGTACAAGAAATTATTAAAAAGTCATCATCAAATATTGGGGAAGAAATGTATATATTATACTCACTCATTAGAAGAAAAGGACTTTTATCTACTTGTATATACAGTAATAATGGGGGTTCTATTTTGTGAGTCAAATATGTGAGTTCTGGTAATTGAATCCCAAATCAATATCAATTTAGAACTTCTATTGGGTGTCTAAATATTGTTGTCACTCTTTTAATTTTCATCCGAATATCAAATGGGGCTCATAAATAACTTATAATTGTGGTTAATATTGAGAAGTATTAGTGCATGTACTCTTATAAGAAATTCGTTTCAATTTATCAAATAACTAAATCATGGTCCCACAACAAGAGTCTAATGTTCCAAAGTCTAGGGGCCTACTATTGTACCTCTATCAGGCTATCAGGCTACGCCCCCTTTTGTGGGGCATTGCTTAGTTGTTGTCTGTTGAGTGTATTAGGTTAAGAACCAGGCTTACGTCCTACATGGTATACACCACACATATAATTGTAATGACCCGATATTACAAGGATAAATGGATGAATTTAAGTCAATTTTTTTTCAAAAAAATGACTAATCAAATGTAAAATGTATAGATATTTGGTAGATATTTGATGTGAAATTAATTTTTTAAGATAGTTACAATTTATTGTATTGTATCATAACACAGTGATGTATTATTATAGATTTTTTTCTAAGAAGAAGAGAAAAAAAGGGGAGGGGGGCCTTTCCTCCAACAACTCTGATGGCTAAATTACATAAGCATCACCAATAATCAAAGATTACCAACTGAGAAAGAGAAGCTATGCGGCAAAGTCTTAAAGCTAACACCACCACCATGACATCGATGTGCTTGAACACAAGTGCTAACGTGTTGGTTAGTATTAGCATTGATGTATATATGGAGTCCTGGAGCATTCTAGGGGATAAGATCTTTCTTGACCAAGGATGAAAGCTAAGAAAATAAGCAAATTGGAGGACCTCACAAACTTGTTTCTTGCTGATTTTGAACGCCAGTCCTTCAATCAAGTCCTACAGTCACAAAGCTTGAAAAAATGAGGTGTTGAAGTCACGATCCCAAATGGACCATTTTCATGAGTCCATGAGTGACGGGTGTGACCAACCAAAAATACCAAAAGCATCCATATTCTCAATTCAACAACGCGGCAGTCGAATTTAATTTTGATTAAAAGATTATTAGCTTTTAAACCTTAGCATTGATTATCATTATTACTACTTCGGATCAAAATCAATTTTATTTCACAACACAATTTTGCCTTTTCTTTCAAGGCGGCTCAATTTTGTCTTCAGCAAACGTACACATCTCATCTCTGTGCAAATAAGCTGTTAATTGATGCATGGTTCGGGAAAACCCAATTTATTGCCATTAAATTAGTGACATGATCCCAAACCACTCATTTACTCCTTCCTTTTAAAAAAATTTAAACGCTACTTATTTAAAACATCATTCATTTAATTTCTTTACAACAAGCAAATTTGAGCCAATGACCAATGCAGCTAAGCTAGTCTAGGTTTAATCTATTAGAAGGCCTTATAGTTTACTATTTTAAAAATAAGTAAGTACTTTTCTATTCATAGTGAGTTACTTACCTGATCTTACAATTAATTTTAACTACGGAAGACATTCCAACAAATTATTTTCCTTCATCGTATGGAAAACACATTTTATTTTTCACATTTTTCAAAAATCAAACAAGCAAAAATGTGACACGCTTTCTTTCCTTTTCTCACAATCCAAATAAAAGTGTTTTATAAAAAAAAAAAACTCACCAAATGATGGGAATAAATCAAGAGGCTAATTAATTTGAGCAATTAGGGTAATTAAACAAGTTAACCAAGGTGGACTTAACCAGGGTTAGAAAGTAACCAAAATGAGGAAGGAGCTTGACCACCGCCTACCTCCCCTCCCTCCCTTCCTCGTCGCCTGCCACCCCCCCCAACCCCCCCACTCCTCCTCTGCTCCGACGACGACGAACACCACCCGCCGCCGCAGCCTGCAAAGGGCTCCATCTTTTCTTCTCCAAGACTGTCTGCAAGATCCATGAGCTTGGTGATTTCTGGTCTGTGGACTTGACTTCCTTGTGGGTAAAGACCTTTCTTGTGCTATTTTGTTAGGATTCTTCTTCAATTCTGTGTTTGTTTTCTTTGAGCTCTTTTGATGGTGGTTGGGGTTTGATGTGTGTTTGGTGAATGTTGGGATTTTTGAGCGGTTGGTAGTGTGTCTTGGGTGATTGAGCGTTCTTCTCTTGGTAGGTCGATTGGAAGCTTGCGCTTTGTTGATCAATCAGGTTAAAAGGTGATGAATTGGTAGGTGATGATGGATTCTTTGGACTTCTGTCAATCTCGGATCATTTGATGGTGGCCAACAAATTCTGATATTATTGTTTGAATTTCTACTTGTTCAGAGTGGGAAGGCTGCTGCCTTGATCATTGAAGGAGTACCTTTAGAACTGGGATAAGGAAGATCGTGATTAGCTGATTGGAAAGCCTGGTAAGGAGCAGGATTGCGTCTTGTTGTAGAATTTGGATTGTATGCACCGGGGATACCTTTTGACTACGGATTTTGGTTTTGAAGGTTTACTTTGCGTCTCAAAGGGAAGTCTAGATTTTCATTGCAAAAGGTATGTGGCGGGACTAAGAAAGAAGCGCTTGCACTGCCAAATGGGAGGCCTTTGCTCGAAGAGAGCTGCAGTTGATAATTCGCCTACCTCTGACGGAGCTAATGGCCTTGTTAGTTATGCGTCTATTGGTTCTGAATTGCGACCTGTACGCTCAAACAAAGGGAGCAAGTTGTCTCCCCCTTCGATGGACATTAAGATGGAGAAGAACGTGAAAGAACCTTTGGGAGCTGCAGACAGGACCAATCCGGAAGGTATGGTTGTTGATGAGGTTGATGCGGCCCAAGTTGCATCAAAGCTGAACCGAACTTTATCACAGAAGTCGAGGTTAGCCAAGGCCAGGCCAACTGCTGCTGCAAAAAGCGCGAACAAAGTAAGTCTATTCTTTTGATGATTGAACTGACTATGAAACTAACATAATATACTGTTGTCTTGTTTGATCAATCTAAGTTCCCTGTTCTTCTTTGCCAACAAATGAACCTCATAAGGTGTGATCAATTGTAACATTGTTAGTATGATGCTAAATTGACAACATTGTCAAAATAAGCACTTACCGTTAATTTTTCTCAAAATTTTTCCTGTATGTGAAGATTGAAAATTTCTTTATGTCTGATTTTTTACTGCAATTTTTGACTTGCCTTATCTAAATTCTTCATTTAAATTGTAACTTAAGTATGTTTTTCTAATCCTTCATACCATGGTAGAATATAGTTTCAAAAAAAACCGAGGGAATGGAGATATCCAGGCGAAAGGAGAGAACTTAATGGCAAGTAAAACAAAAGCCACTGTTTCATCTATTAGCCAAATTCAAAAATTTTTAACAATGACGGGTCATCTAACGTTTACAGCCCAATGCGAAGTAACCCTAAACACATGGATTCCATAAGCCTAATTAAAACATTTAAGAAAATGCAAATTAAATCATTTAAACAAATACAATTATACCCCCTAAACTATGTTGCTTCTGAATCATGTCATTAATTTGAAAGGCGCGGTTGACAATGCTGGGCCTAGCCTAAACTTCAGATTTGGTTACATGCTGGCCCAATGCTTTCCTTATAAAATGGGTTGTATTGCATTGCATTACTCACATGATTAAATATGAATTGTGTCTTATTACTCCTATAATCTTTTTATTAGCCACCTAATTTGGAAACTTGTGGCTCAGTTATCTTTTATTTGTATTGATTATGTTATCCGATTTGGTAGATTCATGGATATTCTAAGTTTAATTTTGTTTTGGTCAAAATAGATCCTTTTTTTTTAGCTTGAATTTATGAATTGGACCCTATGAAGTTGTCTCGGTTAAATTTTTGTATCTATCAACATCTCTGGACAAATTTTGTGAGAATAACCATGCACAGATTAAGAAAAAAGTTGTATTCAGTTATTCTGTGATGAAATTTTACCTGTTAAGGATGTATTTTTTCATATTTTGCACGTAAGTTACCAAATATTTTCTCTCTAAAAGCCATTAACCTTGTGGGAGTAGGTATCTGAAGTTGGCTCTCTCATTAACCGTGCTGGAACCATGGGTTTTGGAAAAGCAGTAGAGGTGTTGGATACCCTTGGAAGCAGCATGACTAGCTTACACCTAACTAGTGGATTTGTTAATGGTATGAACATTAAAGGCAACAAAATTTCCATTCTAGCATTTGAGGTAGCCAACACAATCGTCAAGGGTGCAAACCTTATGCAATCCCTTTCGATGGAAAATGTTAAGCGCCTGAAAGAAGAAGTGCTAACCTCTGAAGGAGTACGACGGTTAGTGTCTAAAGATATGGATGAACTGCTAAGGATAGCTGCTTTCGACAAAAGGTATATCATGCCAAATTGTTAACTTCTGTTTGTTAGGTAGGATAATATTCAATCATGTTGTATTCACCTGACAGGGAGGAGCTAAAAATTTTCTCTGGAGAGGTGGTTCGTTTTGGGAATCAGTGTAAAGACCCACAGTGGCATAACCTAAATCGATACTTTGATAAGTAAGCATTTTCGTTATGACAAACGCACTATGTATCTAACTACTTACTGGATATAACAGATATTTACGCATTATATTTCAGAATTAGCTCAGAGCTCATCCCTCAGAGACACTTGAAAGAAGAGACAGACAGTGTAATGCAGCACTTAACAACCTTAGTTCAATACACCGCCGTGAGTATCTTGTCCTTCAACAAGTTGAGTTGCACATAAATATGAGCTATGAGAATGACTTCCTGTTCGCTAAAGTTTGTCCCAGGATGGAAATTATTTGGTTGAGGAATTTCGCTTTGGGAGTGATTACTTTCTGATTCTTGTGCAGGAATTGTACCACGAGTGGCATGCATTGGATAGATTTGATCAGGATTATAAGCGAAAGCTTCAGGAAGAAGAAAACTCAACCCCAGCTCAAAGAGGTAAACCTGTGGTCAGAGCATGGTTAATGCACATTTTGTATTGTTTATGTCTTTATAAATCTCTGTTTGTGTCTGTATCATTGCTGCTCTATTGAATTGTCACTTTCAGGAGAAGGTCTTGCAATTTTACGGGCCGAGTTGAAAAGCCAAAAAAAGCATGTGAGAAGCCTCAAGAAAAAGTCTTTGTGGTCTAAAAATTTGGAAGAGGTAATGGATGATGATTCAACCTTTATCTTTTGTATGTTGAGACTTGAGAGTATGATCTATTTATTATTTATTTTGTACATATGAAAGTCTTGATATATGAAGGACAACCTTAATTGGTGTATACAATTGTTGCTACAAAACTGATAACATTAGATTGTTGGCATTTTGCAGATAATAGAAAGACTTGTGGATATTGTCCATTTCTTGTACCTTGAAATTCATGATGCTTTTGGTTTGCCTGGTATATCTTGAATTACCAAGTTTTGTGTAGTTCTTATTCATCTAATCATAGTTAGAATGACACTTGTGTGTTTTGCAGAGACTTTTGAGAAACCCACAAACTGTTTACACAGACTCGGCCCGTCTGGTCTAGCATTGCACTATGCAAGCATAATATCTCAGATTGACTCACTTGTGAGTTCCGCACACTTGATAAATTCTTCTTGAAAGAATTGTCTACTTCTTACATATATATAATGAAAAAAAAGTGGATCTTGTTACTTGGGTTTCATAAACAAAATGATTTTGTCGTTGAGCTGTTATCAAGCATTTATGATAGTTTATAAAGGGAAATAGAAAAATGGAAAAAAAGAACCTGGATGTAGGCAGTGAATTGTTTAATGGAACCATGATGGTATCGCTAACTCTGTTATGTAGGATTATGTGCGTGTTGTTGATTTACAATGAGATGTATATAAGTGTTAAGACCTATAATCATTCAAAATTTGAAGAATTTTGTAAAAGATGGACAAGTAAGTGGAAAGAGACTGTTGAACAGTAAAGTACTATAAGTGTCCGATAATGTTAGGTGGTCAAAATAATTGTCATAAGTCATGCTTTTAGGAAGACAAGTCCTAGAAACAAAGAAAAGGTGTGGTTTCGGGATGTGGGTGTAGCTCGGACATTTTGTTAAAAGCATGAAGAAGCTGATTTTTCAAATTTTAGGTATCTCGATCAAGTTCTGTGCCTCCAAGTACCAGGGATACACTGTATCAAGGACTTCCACCCAGCATAAAATCAGCTCTGAGATCCAAGTTGCTGTCATTTCAAGTAAAAGAAGAGGTATTCCACCCTTGACCTCCTTTCTTTGTGTGTTGTCTGAATGTTTACAAGTTCCAATGATCATTTTTTACTTCTCTTGCAGCTTACTATACTTCAAATCAAAGGCGAGATGGAGAAAACTCTTCATTGGCTTGTACCATTTGCTACCAACACAACCAAGTAATAATAGTTTGCAAACGTCTGCTTTGTAACATTTCAATGTGCGTTCATTTATACGTGTTATAAATTTATTTCTATGCCTTTTGATTCAAACTAGGGCACATCATGGCTTTGGGTGGGTTGGTGAATGGGCAAACACAGGGTAAGACTGTGATCACTTGCATTCTTTTATGGAGGATTTTTTGTTGGAGACTGTGAAGTAGTCTTTGTAAATAATTTTATTTTTGGGATTGCTCAGGTCTGAGGTGAACCGGAAACCATCGGGGCCAACTGACATTATCAAGATAGAGACACTCCATCATGTGGACAAGGAGAAGACAGAAGCTTACATGCTTGAGTTAATAATTTGGCTTCACCACCTGGTAAGCCAGTCTAAGTCTGTGGCTAATGGCATCAAATCCCCTGTCAAATCACCAGCTCGTTCTCCCAATAAGAGAGCTTTGTCAACTCCTCTGGACAAGCCCAACACTACGTCTTCTGTTCTATCCCTGGAAGACCATGAGATGTTGCGGGATGTGAACTTCAGGAAATTGACCCCGGGTATAAGCAAAAGCCAAGAATTTGATTCCACGAGAACACCCTTGACAAAACATCATAGGCTCAGTAAGAGCAGCAGCCATTTTCCTGTGAGTGGAGGAGCCAAAAGGGAAGCTTTTACGACTAGAAAACCGTCGATACCCGTCATTGATTTTGATATTGATAAGTCTAAAGCCTTGGATGTCATTGATAGAGTGGACACTCTAAGAAACCAACGAGACAAATCCATGCAACAGGGCACTCGAGGCTTAAGATGTCACAATTCTGCATTGTGGGCATCTCCTACAGACCAACGCGAATGCCCTAGTCTCCCTGCGAAAGGCACGCATAGTTCAACGTTGGAGAGTGTGAAGGTGGAAAGTCTGTAAAAAGGGTTGTAGTTTTGTATACAAGAGAATGAAATGTCAATGATGGAGCAGTTGTACGGAGGAAGAAGCTGCTTAGATTTTTAGAGTTCATGAATGGAAATATTGCTTGTTAATTAGTGGGTAGTCCAAGATTCGAAAATCTGCCATAATCTCTACCGGCATCGAGAAACATTGCATCTCTTTTCTACAGCGGCCAATCGGTCATTGTGATATTGCATAGCATAAAAAGATAGAAAAGCAGCCATGATATTCAAACTTATTAGATCCCCCTTCTGAGTACCTTTGATTTTATAATTGGTGGGAATAATAGTACATAATGGAGGTAAATATAACTGTCTAAATTGAAGCTTGTCTAAATCAAGGCTTAGATCTCTGGTAGGAAAACAGCAAACAAAAAAAGCCTTCTACTACCCGAAGATGACAACCATGTCCACTTCTGGGAACACCACTGTAACCCCGACTTAGTAGCTGTGCCCGATGCCTGCCATGGCTTTCGGCTCCTGCTTGATTCTTCTAATATGCATGGAACTTTAACTTCCATTTCTCTTCAACTTCCACTATTGCCCATGGGAATCTTAAAGTGTTTAGCTTATTTTTGATTCTTCATTAGTGCCTTATTTTGTATATGTGTAGACAGTAGAGTCCTCGTGTTTATAATTTGGGGGCAAAATCAATCCTTTAGTTTATTTTCAAATCTTATTAATTAATAATAAGAATATTTTGAATTATTTAAATAAGAAATGTGATAAAAATGAAAAAGGGTCGATAGGCACAAAATTTTATTAATTAATGTGAACGGGTATGCATACCGGCAAGCTCTTTGTGTGCCACAGTGCCAGTTCCCAAAGTTCCCAATATTTTACTGCAGTTTGGAGCTTTGGTGTCGACAAGTTAGAGCGGTTTGAGTACGTCGGCTACCCACCTCGCAGGGCTTTAAGAGATCAGGACACGAACATCGGATAGGCCGCGGCCGAGGGATGCCTAAAGTTCATTCACCGTGATTATAGAAACACAAGCATATGGAAGCAATAAGAAGATCATGAGTCCCGGCTTTGGACATGGCGACACAAGATCAGCACACTTGAACACTAGATGCTCGACTTAAAACTAATTGAAACAATTACAAAAGAAGCTTAACTACTTCAAATTAAATGCGCGTTTTCAAGACCCTCAAAGCCAAACTCCAGAATGTTTATAAATAATAAGGTGAACAAAAAACGAAAACAAAAGTCTCATCAAGATAAACATGAAGTAAATAACGCATTTAGAACCCCATTAAGCTAAGGCATACATAGATTAATAGTGCATGACATAAACATTGTACTCAACAGTTGCATCTCCGGTCTTCATATCAAGCCAGCGAGTCCTGGCCTGAGCATATCCCCGTGCCCACCGGAAAATCCCACTCCCGCCTACCACCGGCAGCTCCCGGACCTCCGAGAGGACGGCGTTCCTGCCCAATACACTGAGGGTGCTACCATTATACTTTCCGGTCACAAAGACGAAGTTCAAGGTCATAAGCAGGCCAATATCATTCTGGGATGCAGAAGCATAGATCCCCTGCGCCCTTCCCAGCAGCTTCGACTTCAGATCGGGCCCTTCCGTCAGCGGGTCGTCGATCATCACCACCGCGCCGAAGCCGGTGGCGGAGAGGTTGGTGGTCGGTGCCCTGGCCACTTGAATGGCAGTGGGGTTGCGCCCACTGACAACGTCATGGAAGTAGAAGCGTAGGTGGCTCAGCTTCTCCTTCCGGTAGCCGAAGACGGGGTGCTGCTCGCCGGGGGCGGCCCAGACGGCAACGGCCAATGCAAGGAGTGACAGGGCAATGAGAGCCAGTGAAGGGGAGATGGTAGCGGCCATGGGAGGTTCTTGAGGAGCAGAAGCGCTTTGCTATAATATGTATGGTGAAAGCAAAGGGGCTCCATCAACTCTTATAGGAGGCACTGAGCAACAAAGCAAACGTAGACAAATGCGCGCATGGTCTTTCTTGACTAAAGAAAGTAAGTGTGGTTGGCAGGATTGTGGGTGGTGAAGTGGCCCGTCCATGAGTGGAAAACTAACTCCTTGTCTGAGGGTTGGTCTATGTTGTCAGATGGTAGGTACGCCGTAGGTGAATGTCCGAGTATTTGCAGAGGCAAACACTTCCTACCAAGAAGACCGGTCCACACTTGCATTGAAAAAAACCTTATATTCACAAACGCAAGATTGGTTACTAGTTGTGGGCTGTGGGGCAAAAAAGGGTTAGTGAATAGTTTGTGACGCTAATCCATTAATGCTTTCATCATCACGCACTTGTCGAATCATCGTCTGTAAAACCAAAGGAATCTGGAGTGGAAAATATAAAAGCAAATTTGTTTCAACTTTTATAGATATGGGCGGCTAAGCAAGCACAGACAAATGTGCGCTTAGTGTTAGCAGCCTTCTTTTTGGCGAAGAGACCGGTGGGGGTAGGAAGCTGATCCATGAACGGGGCGGGGTCATCGGTCCATTCTCTGAAAAAGGTGAACCTACTCCTTTTGCTGTCTTCTCCGAGCTCTTGCCCACGCTACCATGCAATGGGCAAAAGTAGTTCTGTGTCAAACTAACTGCCATTTAGGTAAAGGCACTTAAGACATTGACATGTGAAAATCAATGGGTACTACTAGTATAGACCATGATGATATCGCGCAGCCTTGCTGTCCCTATTTTCCATCTTTCAAGCTTCATATATTTAAAGCTTGAAAAAAAAAACCCACACATACAATAAACACATTACGCTTGGAATCGAAAAACGTGAAAGCACTTTTTATTCCTTTGTTACAGTGAAGTCATTATTTTATACATCACCGGCCGACGAGGAATGCTTTCCACGATGATGCGTGAGAGACACGAGGCCAGATTTTAGACTTCGGAAGTACTCTTTTAGGTCTTGGAACTACGGAGTGACGACTCGCTTTATAAAGGGAGTAAATGTTTTGAGTGCCAACTGGTAGCTGCCCATCAACCTTCTACGTCTTAAAATTCTTCAATAATGAGTGGACAGAAAATGATGATACATTACCTAGCTTACTTCTATACCAAGAGGCAATACAGGTGAAGTCAGGAACACGTTTTCTTTATTCAATTTACGTAATTGTAAAAATTAGAATTGGATATTAAATCGATTTGAATGATCGGACCAATTTATCAAAAATTAAATAAAAAATAATTTACTTAAATCGGTAAAAATTGATATGTTATTAATTATAGAATCTATTATTTTAATATAATAATATATATTATATATTATAATATAATTTTATTTTTTTTTTTTTAAATTATTTAAAATTATTTATTTTTTTTAACTCAAATTAAATTTTAATTATAAAAATATCACTCACTATTTATTTTCTCCGATTTTCTCCCCGATATCCCGCCCCTCCTTCAACCCTGTCACCACCACCTCCAACAGTCATACCACTGCCATCCCTGTCCCTTCCCCCCTACGCTCCCCACCCTTCCTTGCCACCCCCTTCCC
>JAVDBV010002425.1:0-11383 GCA_032619315.1 Piper longum
AGAAAGTGCGCAAGCCCCTCCAGCCCCTCCGGATCGCTAAAAGAACCAACGCCAACATCCATGGACGCTGCAGCCTGCCAAGAAACAAAAACGCAATCCGAGCAACTCAAGCTTGCATTCGAGTTGCAACTCAATGACCATAAAATTGGCAATAAGAAAGTAAATAAGAAAAAAAAAAGAACTGCATACAAACACAAAAACCCACCGATCGAACTTGACATATTCGTCGCTAAACAATCAATGGCTTCGACAAGGTGATATAAAAAGGCAATAAAAGAATAGACGAGGAGGAGGAACCTTGTCAGTGTCGGGGTCGGAGATGAGGAGGACAACCCTCCGGTACTCCCGCTTGTCCGTCCGGGGCTTGAAGACCTCACCCGCCATTGTCGCCCGGCGCGCTGCTCCTCTCCTCTTCCTTCCTACTCTCCCACTCCCTCTTACCAGTTACCAGTTTTAAAAATAATGCAAGTGAATTAATTAATCCAGAGAAAAAAAAAATATAAAGCCAATTACGGGTGTAAACGAGTGGAGCCGAGTCGAGAGTAGTGGTGTGATTGAGTTTGGCTCGATATAAAACGAGCCAAGCCGAGCTTTAATATAAACTAATCGAACTTTAATATAAACGAGCCTAGCCGAGTTTATCCAGAATTTATAGTGTTTGGGCTTGGTTCAAGCCAAGCTCGAGCCGAGTTGGAGCCGAGCTTGAGCCGAGTTGGAGCCGAGCTTTAGCTGAGTTCGAGCCTAGCGAATATTTCTGTGCTTACTTATATAAGATCATTTTTTTTAAATACTATATAAGTTCAATTTGACCTCAATAATATTTACGAATAGAGCCGAACTGAACATTTTTTCGAGTTTGAATATATCGAATTCGAGGTTTGAGCCGAGCCGAGCCGAATATTCCTTTGCTCAAGCTCTGTTCGTTGTTCAACGAACTTATCTATTTCGAGCCGAATATTTTTTCGAGCACAAGCCAAGCCGAGCCGAAGCTTATAAAACTCACGAACAAACTTGGCTCGTTTACACCCGAAAGGCCAATCAATTGGCGAGCCTCTCGGGTAAAACGTGAAACCCGTTCATTTAAAAAGTCCGCACATGGTTGATTTCACTGGTTGACTGACGTGTAAAGTCCACGTGATGAGCCGTTGATTTCATTGGTTGACTGACGTGTAAAGTCCACGTGATGAGCCGTTGATTTCATTGGTTGACTGACGTGTAGGTAGAGGTAGCGTGGAGGTTTCTGTGATTTGGGCTTTCTGATTGGTCCAAGTATCCCGTAAAATGAGGGAATTTCAGGACTATTTTTTTTTCCAAGCGGGAAATTGAGGATACGAAGCTTGTTGGGTACGTACAGAATATGGGCCCACGACGGCGGCGGCGTTGTCGGTGTATTATGCGTCGTGTTGAGAGGATGAAGATGAGGAGATTGGTTGAGAAAGATGGAGAGAAGTGAGAAGCCTGCCCACCCGATTCCTCTCCCGCATCTATGCCTTCTGATCGATCTTCCTCCTATTCTCACTTTTATTGCTTCGCGTCGGTGGCTTTGCTGCCCAGTTTGTTTATTTTTGTGAGATTTAATTAGTAAGCTCTCTTTGGCATCTACTTATGTTTGACTACGGTGATGCTTGATGCAGATGCAGACGCTGATGGGCCAAATCTGGCAAATATTCATGTAAGAAAAATTATCATTTTCATGATTTAATGTTTTTAGATTAGATGCTTTGCTGATGTAAGAAATAGGTAGGCGGCATTTTGAATTGATTGCATGGCATGTCATGATGTGCACTCATAACCAAACATTCTCCGATGACGATTGATGAATAAATAAAATATATAAGTCAAATAAATCAATGTGATATCTAGTTCTCAACGAATTTCCAGACATCCTCCAACTCAAATCCATACAAAATGCACCGGAAACTGTCACACCACCCCCCAATGGAGAAATATAAATGGAAGATCAAATACCACACTGGACTGCTCATTGAGAAAATAGATAAGAGTTTTTTTTCCCCCAACTTTGTTGGGCTTGTTTGAATTCGAGTCGTAGTTATTAGCATTCAATAAGTTGACTGCAATTAGAGTTGCGCTCAATTAAAATATTTTTAATTTATCATAAAGTAAATGTAAAGTGAAACAATCACACAATAAAATGTTTCAATTTTGTTTCAAATAAAATGAGTGCACGATCTTACCCTTAGTCATATGTTGCAGGCAAAATTAGAGATAAAAGGATGTGAAAATTATTTTTTTTATCCAAAAAATAAAAAAAGAAAGCCGTTGAGCAAGCGGAGTCAAGCCGTCATGAGGCATCCATGCGTAATTTACAATTGAGTCCAATTTTGATTTGAGTCGAAGTTAAACATGGAGCCGAAGCCAAGCTAGTTTAATTATGGAAGATGGTAAATCTAATCACCGAATTGAACTTAATCCCCTTACTATTTACTAAATAAAAAGAACAGATGGGGAGGAGGTCCATGAAATTTACAAGAAAAGAGGGAGACGGATAAAAACTGATGATGACATGGTTGAAGCCTGAAGGTGGGGGGAAGGTGAGCGGGAGTGGGTGCTACGCCACCCCATCGTTCCCCCGACAACCCACCCCTCTCCTCGCTTCCTGGAATTTATCGGCGCCGTGCCGGCGACGAAGACGAAGAAGCTGGGGGCGAACAACAGCTAAGATCGGTTCCCTTATACCTTTCTTCTTCTTTTTTTCTATTGCTCTCCTTTCCGAGTTTCGATTAGGGTTATGTGGGAAGGATGGGGACGAAGAAGTTGGGCATCCGGAGGCGGCAGCTTTCTCGCATGTTCTCCCAGGACATCGTTGATGGCATTTCCATTTCAGGTTTATCTGATTATTATTATTATTGTTATTTTGATTCGTAGTTTTCTTGCCGATCTGTTTGATGTAGTCGTTGAATGATGATTCGAATCATGGCATCGATGGATTTAATGTCGGAAAGTTTCGATCTTTCTCGACTGACGATTTGGGGGCGATGAGAATTTGTTGGTGTGGTTATTGGGTTTGCCTTCCAGGCGCTGGTTTATTTTGTTGTTATTTGTGTGCGAGGAGGAGCGCGCCGATGGTTGTTTATGTTAAAAAAGCCGATATTGGCTACTTTTGTTCCAATGCCAACATGTTTTTACTGATGTAGTTGCTATGTCGATTGAACTCGCAGGGCTCAAGGAGCAGCATCGACTTGAGTTAGAAAATTTGACGTTGACGAAACAACCATTAGAGACATTCAAGTGTTTCATTTTGGCTATACTTGAATATTTGAACCGTTCCTTAGTTTATCTATTGACCAGAGGTTTATGGTCACTGATCTTGTGCGTAGTGGCATTAGCTTCTGGGTTTTATGTTATTGGTGTTGATGGCCCTCATCAAGAGGTTAGATTCACATATTCCGAAACACCCCCATCGCCTTACTTATTTGTAGAGGCTTTTGTTTTTTTGTTTTATTTTGTTTTTTTTAATCTTTTATTGGTTGTGAAAGGCCTTGGTGTTTGTATTTTTATTATGCCGTTTAATTGCAGCATGCACATGAATTCCTCAAGTATTTGAAATTCACAGTGTGGTGGGTAGCATTAGGTGTGGCATCGTCAATTGGACTAGGTTGGTGAATTATTTTTTATTCTCAGCTAACTATCAATAGATGGTACAAATTTAGCATCTTTTGTATTGATTTTTTTTTCATTTTGTTAGCTTTATTGTGAAGACACACATAAATAGTGGTTATCATCTGTGTTTTAGGATCTGGCCTGCATACTTTTGTGTTGTATCTTGGTCCGCATATTGCATTATTCACTATAAAAGCTGCACAATGTGGACGGATTGATTTGAAAAGTGCACCTTATGATACGATTCAATTGGAAAGTGGTCCTTCATGGATTGATAAGGATTGTTCTGCATATGGGCCTCCGCTGTTTCAACCACAGCCTGATTCATCTGTCACGGTACCTTTAAGCAGCATATTGCCTCAAGTTCAGTTAGAGGCTGTTCTATGGGGTCTTGGAACTGCCCTAGGGGAGCTTCCTCCTTATTTTATCTCAAGAGCGGGTGTGTTTTTCATTATATATTTTTTGCAAAAAAATATTGATGATGTTCTGCTACTGGTAAATGAGCTAAATTATTTGTATTTGAATTTTGGTTTAGTTTATTGCTGTATAATTAGCAAAGGAAGATTAATCAAAGAAGACATCTGTTTGGCACAGGCTAATAGTAGGATATGCAAAATGAACTGACTAATATAAATATTTTCAGATTCTAAAATTGCAGGGGTAATCATTCCTTCAATTTGTGAAAGGACTTGATGTATGGCTTTTTGCTAAGCTGATAATTCTGCTTGTTTAATTTTTCCTCCGTGCCATAAATTTTTAAACTTAGGTTTATAAATACATAAAATATATGTATTAATTTATTTTTTATTTTGCAGCCCACTTATCAGGAAGCAAATTGGATGCTGTAGATGAGCTTGATTCATCTTCAAATGAACTTGGAGGAGTTTCTGGGCGCTTGAATCAAATCAAAAAGTGGCTTTTCTCTCATTCACAGCATATGAACTTCATTACAATATTAATACTAGCCTCAGTAAGTTTCCTGTTCAACTGTGTTTAGCTCTTTTTTTATTTCTTATTGTTTTAATTTGATATTTGTAAGAGTTGGCTTATATTTTAGGTGCCAAATCCTCTGTTTGACCTGGCTGGAATTATGTGTGGCCAATTTGGGATTCCGTTCTGGAAGTTTTTTCTGGCAACTATTGTGGGAAAGGCATTCATTAAGGCCCATATACAGGTTGAGTAGATACTCCTTGTTTATCTTGTGAAGTTCATTACTTGCTGTCATGTTGGAATAATGTATAATGTGACAATGGGGCATTTTCTTCTAATATTTATATATTGATTGACTAGATGAAGGTTTGTAAGTTTTATGATCTCAAAGATGAAAGCTTTATGCAGCTGAAGTTGTAGAGCTTTGATGTGACATTTTTGTAAAATAAACTCATTGGCAGAGTGGGTTTTGTGTGCTGCAGGCGATTTTTATCATTTCAGTTTGCAACAATCAACTTCTTGAATGGATTGAGAAGGAGATGATATGGATCTTTGGACATATTCCTGGCCTTGATGCAGTTTTACCTAATATCATTTCCAAACTCCACAAGGTCAAGGAAAAGTATCATAAAGCTCCATTACCTGCCTCTACTTCTTTGAAGGTACTGTATGATCTTTAAAGCTGACAATAGGAGAAATTTCAAATTAACATTTGAGCTCTTGAGATTTGATTTGTATAATCATTATCACGTGGATTGCAGAACTTAGAAGTATTATTAGATTATTTGTAATTTTTTTCTGCTTGAATTACTGCATGACTAAGAATTTGACAGTACAACTTTTGTGAAATTGTGCATTTGTCAGACAAGTAGCTGGCAACTGTCGTGGTCAACAATTTGGACTATCCTTGTATGGCTCATGCTCCTGCACTTCTTTGCGAAAATTGTGACTGCAACTGCACAGGGGTTTCTTCAAAAACGGCAGGAGTTGGAGTTCAATACCTTGGCTGCTAAGCGGTCTGCCTCAAGGCGGTCAAATGGTGAAGCATCTCATTCTTCTCAATTTAAGCACGACTAACATGATCTCTGTCACTATGGGGGGCAGTGGAAGTTATCAACAATGGCAGACTATGGAGAAGAATCTTTGATTATCATCTTAATTCATTGAAATTAAGCAAGATGATAGTTTATTCTCCCAGTCTTTGAAGGTGAAGCCCCTTGTATCGGGCCATATTTCATGAGAAAATGTTTTTGCTTTTTTATTTGACAGATGTTACGCCATTGATTTACTAACTTTTGTTTCTTACACACCTAACATGGCAGACAGAATCGACACACCATTGTTGTCGATGACATTTTATGAACTGCAAGGTTGAACTTGACTGGACCTGGCCAAACCCTACAACATACTCTTTAATTTTCAGAGGCTCATATGCTCTTTACCCCTCCACAAATTTTCGTGAAAAAGGCGTTTTTTTACCAGTCTCAAAGGCTCTTCAAAAGAACAGATTTCGTGACAGTCCCCATGTAAACTCCCTGGTAAAAAGAACGAGTGCCCAATTTTGTCAGAGCTATTTACCGAGCCAAATAGTCAAATATTGCCCCAAAGCACTGTATAAAATTGGATACAGCACATCCTTAGGATTTCCAATTTTCAACACATTCAGAAATATATGCAAAATCTATTGACAGATGGAAGCATTCGATATCCAACACAGCATAATAGTATTTGCATTCAGACGTTCCAGTGAGCAACACCTCTTTATTCAGGCTTCTGTAGCTGCCGCTCCCACCTAAGATCCTCCGAGAATTCCAGCATGGCAGCCTTGGGATCGCCGTTAGAAATCGACAAGTAGTATTGCGCAGTTCCATCATCCACCTGCATGCTTCTCTTCACAGAATCCACAATCCTCTTCTTGCCTCTATTATTTGTCCCACTTGCTAAATTACGGTTTCTCCTCTCCCTCTCCGGCACGTCATCTAAGTACAGGACTGCCACCTCCCTCTTCGCATACATATCCATTTCTATGTAACAGATCATGTTCTGAAGAACTTCAGGCCTGCTTATCGGAATTAAAAGCCTATCTCTTGCATATATGCCATGGTCACTCATCATATTGTTTAAACGTTTTATGTCCATCACCTGCAAGCACAAGCATGATACTGGTTAGATGTTACGACTAGAATGCGATACGGGACAAGTTCCCAATGGAAGTTATCGTGTGATCAAAACTGTTGTGTACTTAATTAAATAGCAGCCGACAGTCGAGAGCACTACGAAATTGAGTCAATATGCCTCTTCATAGAACAAGAATTAAGCAAGAGTCATCAAACTTGATAGGCAGGCACATTGCTCTACCTGCTATGTAAAAAACATAGATTTGAAACCGTACACGGAATAAAAGATCAGAAGGTCACTCAAGAAATAGGGAAGAGGCAAATATGTAATACAACGACTATCTATCATACTTAACTATTTCATATATCCATGACTCTATATCTACACACAAACACCAGGACGAAGAAGCGAACAAGAAAAAAAGAGGACTCTTGAGCTAATCAAGATCTCTTCCAGTTATCCTATGATATCTACGATGCATCAAAGGAACCTAACTCAAGCCAGTATTTAATAACCAAACGACAAAACGAGCTAAAAAAAAATAGCAACTGTTTAAGCTCGAACCGCTTTTTTACAATTACAATGAACAATGAAGTAATAAAAGCTTTTACCATCAATTATCTGTTAGCTTCAAGCTACCTTCTCAAGGGACCAAAGTCTGCCAAATTTGTTCCCATAAGTTATAAAAACTAAAAAGACGCCAAAATTATGAATTTGTCCTTATAATTTCATCAATTGCGAGCTCAGTTCATCATGTCAAGCAAGCTTCCCTAATTTCTACCAACATTTCTACCAATCCACATTTGAAAACCAAATCTCAAATCTGAAGGAGAAAAAACAGTTTTTAATAAACCAAACCGCCGGAAAAATACCTGGACGGAGTACTTGACGGCGAGGCCGGCGACGGTGTCCCCGCGGAGGAGGCGATGGGAGATGGCGAACTTCCCCAACCCGCAATCCCGCCAGAACCCACCGGACGCCGGATCCCCCACCACCCGCTTGAGCTTCCAAGGCAATCCAAACGCCCGGGTACGCATCTCCCGGTCGCTGGCGACGGAACTCCAGAGTCGGCAAACGCAGGCGGCCCGGGCTAGGTCGGGCAGCGGCAGGCGCTCAAAGATGGACCGGACGATGTCCAGCGAGGCAAACGCAAAGAAGTTGGAGTTCATCGGCGACAACACGGCGGGGTCGGGGTCGTCGTCGGAGGCGGTCGGTGGTGGTTGGAGGGGATCATCGCCTTCGTCGCCACAGCAGCCCATAGGTAGACGTATTACGCTGTCCATTCCCTCGTAGCCACAAATAGAGGTGATTATAATGATACTTACGCCTACTTATGGTCTCCCATCCAACCAGGTTTGAGCCAAATATAAACTCAACTTGTCTCTAAAAAAAATAGATAAAAAAAAGAGGTATAAAATTACGATTTTTTTTGTTGTTGAAGAATGACGACTATTTTTTTGGCAACTAATTCTCATAACCAAAATGACCATATTAAAGCAACTTCCACACGGCAAAATACAACCAGAAGCAATAGGAGATGACATAGTGAGATACACACAGTATTAAGTTAGAAACTTCCAACACTTCGATCTCCACACGGTACTAAGTTAGAAACGAACAATAGAGGGTTTTCCAAACTTCCAACTTCGATCTCCGGTAAGGATGAAAAAAAATAACACACATACATAAGGGGGAAAAAATGTTAGAACAAATGGTCAGGCATCAATGCCACCAGATTGTGAGCTCCCCATCCATGACCAAGGCCATAGGCATCCATATATCCAGTTCCATGGGCATGATCATGGTGGTGATCGTGGCCAGCACCAGGTTGCCGAGGGAAGTGGTGTTGAGAGTGATGATGGTCGTCATCAGCATTGCTTGCTTCTTCTAACAGTTTCTTCACATGCTCTGGGATTGGCTCTTCTTCCTTCTGTCTATAACAGATTTCGGAAGCGAATGCACAAATTCTGCAATCTGCTCCGGCAATTCTTCGGCGGCTTCTTCCTGAAAAAAAAAGAGATAAGAAAAGAAGAAATCAGTTCTTTTCAGTCTGCTTCATCAGTTGCCAACAATCTTCTTAACAGGAGCTGTTTTTTTCACAAAAATCGCCAATGACATTCATGGCAAAAATAGCGAGCAATGGAAGCAGCCGGTTACCTACACAATCAGAAGCCAAAGCCATTTTCATTCACTTAATCATTTCATCGTTTAAAAAGGTATCCAAAATAGCTCTAATCCATTTTTTGTGGCCTATTTTCTAATCGTATACACCAGTCCCTGACAAAAATTGCCAATATATAACTTTATAAACCCCAAACAGTATCAGTCACTACAGCTCGATATAGAAGTCAAAATATGGGAGTGTCACAGAGTAGACCTCCACTGTAGAATACAAGTTCTACGAAGGAGACTAGGGCACTTTCACAGTTACGAACTTGATGGTATGCACCCTCCCGTCATTGTTCGAAGCTTCCAGCGGAAGCTATAATCATGGTTCCATAAGGAAAAGAGATCGGGCGTTACATGAAGGTACAAATCTCTCATGGATAGAACGGTTGAGAGGAAACTAAGGCAGGGCCAAAACAATTTATATATGGTAGAATTGATGCATACTTTCATACTAGACTATTCAAGTGAAAATAAAGTGAAATATATATCAGCCAAACAGAAGACGGACAGGACGAAAAAAGGAATCCTGGTTTGCTAAATAAGAGTCAGTAAGGATGTCATCAATCAGACAAGTGGCAAACTATTCAAATTACCAACAGTCTTCAACATCATAAAGCATAAGAAGCGGGAACAGGAGTTTCAGCTTGCTATTGGTGTGACAGAGGAAGATCAATAGTTATGCCTAACTTTGTTGGCAGCAGTATCCACTCATTATAGACAAGGCGGACTCAGATGCCGTGGACGATAGTAATAGAGTGGCAAGAGTGAAGAATTTTGAAGGATTTGTCGTTTTATACAACTAACTCATGTTATATTCTCATTTCTTTTTAGTTAGAACATGGAACGCTATCCAAACTCCTTGGCTAATATCTATCTTTTATGCTTCACTGAGGCAAATTTACCCCAACACCAATGATTGTTCACGACAAATTTTAAACCATGGCTTTTTCATTACGATCAAGAAGAGCATAAACCATAATCCAAATAATAATATAATGGATGAGAAATGCTTTCTTACTTGACACCACCTCCCACCAGAATGCTCGACAAATTTTGCCTGTTGGAGCGCTGAAGCTACTCTTCGTCCTTCCTCAGTCCACTCCCTCGACCAGCTCTGCGACCACAGCACCTGAACAGGCAGATTCCTCGCCTTCTCAGATCGAGCCCACTCCCGCAGCTCAAAGCTAGCATCTAAACTCCTACCCACCGCAACCGCCGCACTCCGATCATCTTTCCCCTTCAAAAGCACCCGATGCGGCTCCGCCGCTGCCCTGTCAATGGACCGGGAGCAGAACCACCTCAACAGCCCAAAGTAGAAGATGGGCACGCCCAGCACCATCTCCCTCACCACCGGCACCTCCACCGCCCACATTGGCAGAGCCGGCGCCGCCGCCACGAGGCAGCCCACACCGCCCCTGGAACAACCCCGGTATCGTGCAACACCAAATGCACCGGCGCCAGACGGAGAGAGTCCACCACTTGCCGGATCACCCGGCCGAGCTCCGCCTCATCACCCACTATCGACTTCCGAACCTTCCTCTTATGAACTTGAACTTTGGCTGCTTCACCATTGTAGGGTATCTTCCCCGTCTCAATGAGCTCATCGAATCCCCAAAACAAGCCCTTCTCTTTGATGTCGTAGTAAACGCCCACGCCCCAAATCCCGCCGGGGTTCTCGACTTCTTCTTCAACGTTCACGTACTTGTCCGAAAACCGAGAGCCGGGGAGGTCGATAGCCACCGCGCGGGGAGGAGTCGGCGGAAGGAGAAGGAGCTGCTTCCAAACCCGTGAATGAGAACCACCGTCTCCGACCCGTCTCGGGGGCCGTACTCGACGGAGAAGACCTCGGCGGGGGAGCGTCCGGCGCCGACCTCGACCTTAACGGTTCTGCCCGAGGAGTAGTGGCGGCGGAGGTCGTCCGGGAGGGCGAGGAACCAGGAGCGCTCTTCGTCGGCGGCAGAGGAGGAGGAGAAGAGTGGGGAGATCGAGGTGAAGAGGAGAGTGAGGAGTGCAACGGAGACGGTGAAGAAGAACCAGAATAGGAAAGGGTTGTTGGAGGAGGAAGTTGTGGGCGACGAGATGGGCTTGTCCTCCGCCGCACACTTTCCTTTGGCGGCCGCCATGGCCAGAGTTCGGAGAAGCGCCTTTGTTGATCAATTACATATACGGCACCGTCTCGTAGACGGCCAAATAATCGTGACCGCATCTTGAAGCGGTCGGAATCGGTCTAATTCAACTCGGTGCTAACATCTTTACTTTTGTTTTCCTTGCATCTAAGGCAGGAAAGTTTTACCAACGCATAATAAATCTGGGCCATTCATGTAGATCTGACGGCCCATATTTATTAAAAAAAACCCTCCCCCCGCCCCACCCCCCCCCCCCCCCCGCCGCCGCCCACTGCCACCGGCCAAGTTCCGGCCGGCCAGGCGGGGGGTGGGCACGGCGGGGCGGGGCGGGTGGCAGCATCGGAGAGGAGCGGGTGGCGGGTAGCGGCGTCGGAGAAGGGCGGGCGGAGCGGGGCGATAAGTTAAAAAAAAAAAAAAAA
>JAVDBV010002426.1:0-17202 GCA_032619315.1 Piper longum
ATATATATATATATATATATATATATATATATATATATATATATGCTCAAAACTGATTCGATGTAGAATCAAGTTTAAATGAATTTCTAACTATTCGAGTTAGTTCTAGCACAAGTTGAGCTCAACTTGTTTACTCGTTTAATCGTCCAACAGCTCGACACATTAGTAGTTTCATATTGGGTCAGAATTTGATAGTCAAAACCCGAGAAGTTACTGGCTTTTCGGTTAAACATTAAAATTTTGTTATATAGTTTGTTAATGTTAAAAACTTATTAGTATAGCGTATTTTTTCTCATCACATAAGCCACACATGCTTCTAACACAAATTGGGTTGACGTTCCGGCAGCTGCAGAGCCGTCGATAACCAGGATGTAATATTGATCAATGTCGACATTGCTAGCTTGATGGTAAGATGTGAAGCTTTCATTTTCATATGTTGGGGTGTGTCATTGCTGGAATCTGCGGGTAATCCTATGGGCATCAGCTTCTGTTGTTTTTTCACCATGGAACTGGAAATCAAAGTTGCAGTCCTTTCCTGGCAATGGATCCGGGCATGGTAATCTAGCATGAGCTGTTGTGCTATAGCTGGAGAGGTTGTGATTTGGTCTTGGGTCTCATGGGTTGTTGCATATATATACACAGAGTAGGTGGAGTCAACAGTGAAGTCAGTGACCATGGCGGTGGATCAAGCTGCAGAGGTAGCAGAGGAGATGGCCGAAGACCTGGCGAGCAAGCTGCCGGAGGGATCTAAGCTCAACGAAGCAGCCTGCTTTTTGGAGTGCGTCGCAAAAGTGGCGGAAAAGGACGCAGCGCTAACTCTCGCCTTCGTTCAAAAGGTCAGCATTGGTTTGCCTTCTTCCTTTTCAACAGCAGTCCTCATCAAAGAGGCCTTTTTATCCTTTGGGGAGACAGAAAAAGACTTAATAGTTATTTGGTAGTCATTTTATGCTCAAAATTTTACTAATTGAATGTTTTCTTTGACACTTTGTTGAAGTTTGTATTGATGTGAGAATCGATTTGGTTTGATTTTGAGATAATCATAGTAAAAATCATCTCTTAAATTTAATCAACGATTGCATTATTTATATCGATGGTAGCCTATTCATCAATTTTCGTGAGCCTACTCTACCACATTCTTGTGTTTCTTTCGATTTATTAAGAGTCGCAGACACCGATTCTACACGTTTTGGAAAATAAATCTATAATTTCATAAAACACCGAATGGTCGTCGCGGCCGAGAGAGACAAGCTAAATCCGGCGGCTGCGTCTGGTGACCATAGTGAATATCATCAACAGTGAGTAGCTATTATTGAGCACCCCTGTTCTCATAGTTTTTTATTTTATATTTGTCTATAAGTGAGAAAGACATTATATATCAAGAAAAATATATTTTAAACGACTTGTTCTTGAATTATGTTGTCACCGGCTCTTTTGGACTAGTTAAACTATTTAAAGATTTCTGGTTCTCTATTTGATGATAGATTCTTAGTTTTTTTTTTACCTTATGAAGGGCTGATTAAGATTAAGAGGCTACCATTTCATGGAAACATTTTATTTTTTAAAAATATATATCACGCCCACTTCTTGCCCCAACCACGCCGATTAATTTAAGACTTTGTGTGTTACTATGCTCAGTCTTATCAATAAACCCTACTTACCCACTCAGTCATTACTTTTAACTCAAATAAAGTCCAATTATATAAGTGACCCAATTAATTGATCCAACATGTCTAAATAACCATGTTTACTAAATTTTATATATTATAATAGTATCCTAACAGTGAGTGAATTATTTTTATTTTTTGCCAAAGTGGATGTGGCTAAAAATTTCTCTTTACTTCGAATTTTTATTCCAGCCGTGTGATCGAAAGAGAGTGACTATATAAATATCCTCAGAAACCCTTGGAAGATTTCTTTATCATATTTATACTAATTGTTTTTTTTCATATATTCCTTTATCATATACTAATAGTTGAAGGGCTTCATTGAGTATGGATTATTTTTTTTTGTTTGAGCCAAGATGAAAATTCTATTTTCTTGTGGCATAAACATTTGGGTCATATATCCAAAGAAAGAATAAAAATATTAATGATTAATGAGGTCCTTTCGTATGTAGATTTCACTGATTTACCTATGTGTGAAGATTAAATTAAAGGAATCCAAACACAATAGGAAATTGGCTCTGAAAGCGCATAGTTTATTGAGATAATACACACTGATGTAGGTGGACTATTTAATGTTCCTTCATTTAATAGTGAAAAATAATTTATCATCTTTATTGATAATTTTTCACACTATAAATGTATTTAAATGTAATGAATGTCCATGAGGTATATATTTGTGAAGTTGAAAGATAATTAGATAGAAAAATAAAAAACATAAGGTCAAATAGAGGTGGAGTATATTATTGACGATATAATGAAGCGGGACAATGTCCGGGTTAATATGTGAAATTCTTTGAAAAAATGACATATGTGTTCAGTACATTATATCAAACACACTACAACAAAATGATATAGCTGAAAGACATAATCCTACCTTATGTTATGATGAATAATACATCATTGCCTAAACTCTTGTAGATATATTCACTTCGAACCGCCATATATTTGTTAAATAAGGTTCCCAATAAAGGAGCACTTAAAACTCCTTCTGAGTTATGGACTAGTAGGAAACCTAGTTTAAGATACTTGCATGTTTGAAGTGTCTGGCAGAAGCTAAAGTCTATAGTCTACATGAAAGTAAATTGAATTCTCGTATAGTTAGTAGTTATTTTATTAGTTACCCAAAGAAGTCCAAAAGATTTTGATTTTATTGTCCTAACTATAATAGGAAAGTCTAAAGGATTTATATTTTATCATCATAACCATAATTTTAGAATTATTAAAACTAAAAATGCAAAGTTCATTGAGAATAACGAAGTCAATGGAAAAAATAAATCACGAAACATGATCATAAAGAAAGTACTAGTGGATATTCTTTTTGTAACTTCTCCATTAAGAACTTTCATAATTGTTCAGTATGCTAAAGATGTTGGGTAACATGAAAACGTTGACCAGCATGATCATAATGAGGAGCCTCAAAACAAAGCTATTCAAAATAAACTAATTATAGAAGAACCACAAGAAATAGCATTAAGGAGATCTCAAAGAATAAAGAAATCAATTATTCCAAATGATTACGTAGTTTATCTACAAGAATTGGATTTTGACATAAGAATTAATCAAAATCTAGTTTCATTTTCAAAAGCCATGAATTGTGGTGATTCTGAAAAATGAAAAGATATCTTAAGGGAAGAGCTAAAATCAATGGAACAAAATAATATTTGGGATCTTGTAACATTGCCAAAAGGATCTAAACAAGTTGGTTGTAAGTAGGTTTTTAAGACAAAATGCGATTCAAAAGGTAACACCAAAAAATATAAGGCTCGACTTGTAGCCAAATACTTAGAAAGATGACATTTATAAAAAAACATTTTTTTTTGTTTATAAGAAAGATTCATTCAGAATCATCATGACATTAGCGACTCATTTTGATATAGAGTTGCACCAAATAGATGTGAAAACTTTCTTTTTAACTGCGACATTAAGGAAGAAATTTATATAACCCTGCTTGAAGGCTTACAAGCTGAAGGTGGGGTAAATATTGTGTGTAAGCTTAAAAGATCAATATATGGACTTAAACAAGTCTCTCAACAATGATTTCTTAAGTTTAATGATACTGTTACTTCCTTTGAATTTAAGATAAACACCGTTGATTGGTGTATATATCTTAAGGTTAGTGGGGGCAAGTTTATATTTCTAATTCTATATGTTGATGATATCTTACTAGCCAATAGTAATCTTGACATACTTTGCATGTGACTAAAGAATTTCTTTCTAAGAAATTTGAAATGAAAGATATGGGAGAGACTTCCTATGTGATAGGAATATAAATATTTCATGATTGGCAATGCGGATTATTGGGATTGTCTTATAAAACCAATATCAATAAAATTTTAGAAAAAAATGAAATGAAAAATATCAAGTATTATTCCCATGGAGAAAAGGGACAAATTTAGTCCCATGCAATGCCCTCAAAATTATTTAGAACGGAAACAAATGGAAATTGTCATTTATGCCTTAGTTATGGGTAACCTATTGTATCCTCAAACTTGTATTAGATTGGACATTGGTTTTGATGTCAATATGTTAGGAAAATATCAATGTAATCATGAATTGGATCATTGAAAAGTTGCTAAGAAAGTCTTGAGGTACTTACAAGAAACGAAATACTACATGCTTATGTAGAAGAGATTTAAACAACGTGAAGTGATTGGATATATGGATTTAGACTTTGTTGGATCTCTTGATAGCAAAAAGTCTACTTTTGGTTATTTGTTCTTTTTAATAAATGGAACAATTTCATGAAAAGTGTTAAATAATTATTGTCTCATCCACTATAGAAACTACGTGTTTGAAGCCACAACTCAAGGTTTATGACTGAGGAACTTCCTTTCAGGACCTAGGGTTGTCAACACTATTGCCAAACTTCTGGAAACTTATTGTGATAGTTATGCAAAAGTTTTATTCTTTAAAAATGATAAATATTCTAAAGGTGCTAAACATACGGAGCTTAAATTTCTTGTCATCAAAAAATAAGTTAAAAAACAAAGAGTGCCAATATAAGATGTAACATTGGCCTTATGGTTGTTAATCCTGTCGCTAAAGGACCATCATCAAAGACATTTGAAAAATATGTGAAATGGATGGTCTTACTTGTAGTAATTAATGTTTGATTCACATTATTTATGAATAATAATTTATTGGCATTATGAGCTCATTTATGTGTTTTTTATATTATATTCTTGTATCCATTTATGAATATGATTATCATTCAATGGTAGATAACAAGAATTAGTCTTTTAACAGACATTATAATGGAAAAATTACTCATCTTGTTTGATATGTTAGTAATATTATGGTACATGAAGAAAAGTATCTTAAATATTGGATGTACGATTGTCCTAGCTCGTATGAGTAAACAAAAATGTTTATGATTTTTTGTAGAGATAAAAATTATATGAACATTTAATGTTCATGAAATCATCATTAAGGTTATTATATGGATCAAATGAGAGAATGTTGGATATTGGTCCATTTAATAACAAATGATTTATATTAATTATTCACAAACATATCTATGTTTAATGGACAAACAGTTATGCGATAAATGTTTATAACCGTCTATTTAAATCAAGTGAGAAATGCCTTTTCTCTCTCTTCACAATTTTCATCCTATAATCAAAGATTCCATCTCCCAAGTGATCCAAAAAAAGCATAGGAGAGAAATAATTTCTATGTTTCCTAAATAATGAAATTTGGTATGTTTTAATTAATTTTTTATGCATTATGTTTTGGCATAAGTTACATTTTCCCCAACAATGGCGCCTTATTTTCTTGTACTTAGTTTATAGTTATAAATTATTAATTTTTATGAAAAAATTCTTGCTGCTTGCTTATAATTCTCTGCACATTACCGACCCAAATCAAGATATATATATAAATCTACAGTCCCACTGAGAGATATCATGAATTTAAAATTGACTATATGACAACACATTCATTTTGCTCCTATGTCGTTCGAGCTAGAGTCCTAAAATTTTAAAGAGAAAAGTTTTCCTAATCAAGAAACATAAATAGTTTCCTACCTTAAACTTTAATATAAATATTTCGATGATAAAGATGACCTAGATTTGATGATTACAAAAAAAAAACTAAAAAAACCTCCCCCTTCTCCATCGCCAATAGCCAGATCTAAATAAGGTCAGTTAGATCCGGCTATCTACGACCAAATTTACATGACGGCCCGGTCTGGCCAGCCTTTGCAGGATTCGGCCACCCAATTTTTTTAAAAAAAACATTGCCATCCAGTTAGATCTGGCTGCGGCCGATTGAACCTGGCCTCTCTCCAATTAGATATAGACGTCTCTAGTCACAACCAAATGTGGCCATGCAACAACATAGGGACACGGCCAGATGTCGGCCACATGTTCTGCCAGATCTACCCGCAATCGGTTGGATCACTAGCCAGCTGCTGACATGGAAGGGGTTTGTTTTTTTCCCCTTTTTATTTAAAAAATAGGTAGGTTGGACAACCAAGATCATATGGTGCAAGATTTTTTTATTTGCCTCTTGCTCAAGTTAACCCATTCTCAATTTTAAATTATTTTATTCAAAATTTATTATAATTATTGACAATATAATAAAGGTTCTTATTTTAATGTGAGCCGCAAGAAGCATCAAGCAAGATTAACTGATGAAAGCTTAGATATCGTAGTTATAGAGAAGATAAATTAGTTGGAAATACAGTTAAGTACACCGATGCATCTATGAGCTTCCAAATCTAACTTCCTTGGCATTGATCGTTCGAGTAGGGACCTACATATAAACCTGGCTTAATTAAAGATTTTTTATTCCAATTTGCTTCCTACTCCTATTTATATTAATGCTTATAAATTGTATTTTAACTTCATATTTAATAATTATATAGCAGCTTAAACAAATTATATGTCAAGCTCTATAAGTACTGATGCACATTCATTTTGGCATGGTAGTGACCAGTTGCGTATATTAACGATGATATATCCAATATTTATGCATGTGCAAGAACCAAAATATTCATAATGCTCCAAAGAATGTGACGTGCGAGCAGAGATGACAAGAGTGGACTAGCTTGTTTTGACTTTTGGATATATTGTAATTTATGTAATTATACGAACAAGACATGCTACTTGATTGAACTTAACTTGACAAAATGTATATTTTGCACGTTCAGCAAAATATGAAGCTTCAAAGAAAGAGAGTCCCCAAGTTACATAAATTCAGCTAACTATATATGTACCATCCATTGACTTCATAAGATCCAACTTCAATTATGCAGGACAGAAACAGATAAGCTGAAGTGTTAATATTCTTGCGTTTACACGTTGTCTTTACCTGCCCTTGAACGTATAGAAATGGGTGATCAATGGAGTTGATATCTGTGTAAACCATGTATAGTCGACATTTTTTATCCGAAGTTCCAAGAGTTTTTTTATATGTTTGCCTCGAAATTTGTATTAAGGTCTCTGGAATTAGTGAAGGTGTTGAATTCTGATAACGTTTTACGTCCGGAATGTGGTCCTAATTTTAATTAGTGGGTGGTACTTGGCATGTGCAAAGGGCATGCTGAAGGGTCGGCACCGATCTATATACGTGGCGGTGCAGCATGGTGAAGAGCTCTGATTTGTAAGTCTCTTTCCCCATTTACGATGTTGTTGGGAATTTATCACACAATTTTCACTTTTAGCCTCCCTACGTGGCAATTGTCTCTCTCTCTCTCTCTATATATACACCATTTCGTGAGAATCGGTTTCAGTCCCGTCCAATTCACCCGACTCAGCTCAACTCTATTAAAAATTAAATTTTTTAATACGTATAAACAAAATTGTTAAAACCATATTTAAATTAACCAATTTAAGTTGATTTTGACCCATTCATAAATAATTCATGAATCATCATTATTAAAGTATTTTATATATTTTAATATTTAATAACGGTATAATAAATATATATATATATATATAATAGAATATAAATTAATTTATAATCTTTTCATTGCTCATATTTTTATCCATATTTATAATATTTACTTCATCAAATCTTATAAATTTTGTTCAAAAATATTTTATTTTACAGTCAATTATAACTATAAAAAATTTACTTCAATATTATTTTTTATTTTAATTTTATTATTCCCGATAAATTAATTTTATACAAATATATGTGCAATATTAATAATCTTGCCAATTCAAAATAAGCAATGAACTGGATTGAACCGGTTTGACTCAAAAAAAATTTAAAGTCCAATTTAATTACTAATTTTAATTTTTACAACAACGATATATATTAGAGTTGTTCTAACGTTGATGAAAATTGTAATCCGTCAGTCCAACTGAGAACAGCTTTAGGACCATGAAAACTGATCAGTAAGATTTTGCATTGAGGAATTGATGTTATTATATACCTACTTCCAATAAGACAAGTAGATGGACTCAATTATTTTTGCAAACTGAGTTGACTCTAGAATCATCTATGGTATTTATGAAATTTTTATTATTTTTAATGGACATAAATATTAAGATATTATTAATGTCGGCCAATTAAAATATATATTAAAATAGCCAACAAAAAAAATGGTCTTCTATGCATATGCAGGCCCACATGATTATACCTTTCTCTAATTAGACAAATTATCTTCATGACATATATTTATTAGCTTCATTTTTTTGATTTAATATGTAGTCAATTTTTTTTTCAGGCAATATATTAAGCTCATCGCAGCCGATACAAAGTCGACGGCCCATGACCTGTTGCATTTAATACACCTGATCCTATTTTGTTGTCTTGTGCTCCGTCCCACGTGTCCCCTGCTTCGCTCCCAATCAAATATCATAAAAAATAAAAAAAATAAAAGCAATATTATGTATATTGGTTCCCTAGTTAGTAAATTATCGGAATTGATCTAATTATTAATTTTTGACTAAATGAAGACTATTTGATGCAAATATGTGCCGATCAGCCATAAATAAGTTATACATTGATAATATAGCAAGGATATTTAAACTCAATTTATTCATATGATTAGCTAATTTAATTTAACGGAATGAATTTTAATATATCAATCATGCCTACGCGTATATATCTTTCATATCTCATTTAGTTTATAATCTCTTAGAAAAAAATTCACTTTTCTTCTTTTTTAGTTTTTTTCTTATTTTCTCATATGTTCTTCATATTATTATTTTAGACACCGTGTTATATTCTCTAATCGCAGCAGATACATGTCTTCAAATCTGGTACAATTTAAATCTTATATTGTATAAATTTTTTGCAAAATTTAATGTTTTGTCCAAAATTATACTATTTCAACTTGTATTTAAATTAATATGACTAATAAAAATATATTTAATATTTAATATAATATTTTATTTGTAATTTTAAAATATGATTGAAGACGATCGAAGCAAAGTGGTGTTTTGACGAACTCGAAGTAAGTAGACCACGTCCAAGAAAAATAAGCAGACTAGCCTAAACGTAATAATTCATAAACAGTGCAACCCTCGTGTCACGGGTCAAATTTCCCCCGAAAAAAAACTGTAATAAACACCCTCCATCCCTCCTCTTCTATAAAACTGGCCCATCTTCTCCTTCCCTGAAAGACTCTGCTCTCCTTCTCCATAATATTTCTTCTTCCCAATACCCCAAACAAGAAGAAGAAGAAGAAGAAGAAGAAGAAGGAGAAGGCATTTTGTTTGGAAGAGCAGGTAGAAGAAGCAGAGCTAGCTCGTAGCCATGTTGGAGGAGTCTCTTCCAGCAATATGGGCGTCCATGAACAGCTGGTTCACCCCCACCGTCCTCTTCGTCCTCCTCAACATCGTCATCGGCACCATCGCATTTTCCTCCTCCCCCGAGCGTAAACGGCCCGCCCAAGACGACCACCACCCCGCCGCAGCCGCCCAGAACAACCTCTACCGCACCTCCTCCGCCCTCCACCGCCTCAAGTCCATCAGCCTCTGCCGCCAGAAGACCGACGAGATCCAGCCTGCCACCACCTTCCTCGACCCCGACCCCTCTCCGGCGCCGCCGGTCGTCGAGGAGCACCACTTCGGGAGGAGCGTGTCGGACAGCGCCGCCGCCGAGCAGAAGCCGAAGGTGGAGGAGCCGAAGAAGATGAAGAAGTGGGCGAGCTCGAAGTCGACGTTCATGGAGCCGCCGAGGAAGGAGGAGGAGATCACCGGGGTGAGGCGGCCCGCGACGATGAGGGCGGGGAGGGTGGTCGACGAGAGCGTCGACGCCAAGGCTGACGACTTCATCAACAAGTTCCGGAACCAGCTCAAGCTCCAACGCCTCGACTCCATCAACCGATACAAAGACATGATCAACCGAGCCAAGTAGTGTAGCTAATCTGGCGCCAAAACTTCTGGAACACCCAAGATTCCAAACTAAGTGCTCATGTACTCTTTGGTGGATTGCATTTGATTTTGTCATGGATTGTTATTGAGAGGAACTATTAGTTATATTATAAGCCATAGTTTTGATGAGAAAAAAGGGTGGGGGTGCAGATTCTGGTGTCACTATTACTTGCTTCCTTTTCTTGTAGCTTGTGTCTGCTTTTGGAGGCGTTGTTTGGACCACTTTTGGTACAACAGGGAAGTAAGTGTTCTGGTAGTTTCTGGTTCGTATAGCTTAGCGTTTGTGCAAATCTTTCACGAGCTTGTGCTCTGGATTTGGGGGTGTGGTACTCCTGGGAATGAAGACGGGGCCGACCGACACCGCCGCTTTTGCCTGCACATGGGATTGGTTTGTTTTGATTTGATTGTTCGGTTCGTTCCCATTTTTACCTTCTAGGCCACGTCTTCTACTGTGTTTGAGCTGATAATATCCGATCCTATGTACCATGGGTTATGCTTCAAATAGACGGCAAATTTTAGAGCATATTTATCTTGGGGGTATACGTTTTACTCGGTATTTTAATCACGTAAGATATAAGTTATTATGAATGGTAAATGTGAAAGGTGGTGAAATGAGAATATATATTGAGACTGTCAAGTGTTGTTTCCAGCTAGATGTGAGAGGTTACAGGTCATGCTTGCTGGCAGCACACTCGTGGGTACGGTGTCAATTGTGAGAAAAATTTGATCTCCTTTTCTTTTGGTTAGTAAAAGGAGGATAAAAAAAAAGGTCGCTCTCGAATTTGACATGCGTAAAGCCTTTGATAGAGTTGAGTGGGGCGTCTTTGATGGGTATCATGATACGATTGTGATTTTTCCAAGGCATGGAGCAATCTGATATTCAGTTGTACAGGCGTTACAACTTTCTGTGCTCTAGTAAATGGAAACAAGTATGGTAGTCTATCATCGTCAAGCTGATGAAGACGGTTCTTCTTTCTCCTTAAATCTTTATTCTAGTTGAGGAGGGGCGTTCTCTTTTACATCGAAAGGTTGAAACACAGACAAATTCATGGATTGACAGTGGTATGTAATGCTCCTTCTATAAAATACTTAATGTTTGCTGGTGATACAATTTTATTTTGTAAAACTAAAAGTCAAGATATAAAAAAAATTGTTTGTTATCGTCAAATGGGTTCCGAGGGAGATTATTTATTGTACCCAAAGTTCTTCCTTCTGTATTTTGTTCTCCTTCTGGTTGATGGTTAGTTTTTGGGTTTAAAAAACAAAAACAGAAATCTAAACTGTGAACTCTGTTTCATTGGAAGAGTAACTGCTTACAAAGGTTGAGGGTTAAATCGCTATTAAAGATGATCAGGTTGATCAGTAGTGTTTGTGATTCTGCCTTCATTGTTGTGTTATGTGGATCTGTATCACAAATTTGATATGAATTGCTGATTCTATTGTTTTAGGTGTATCACTTTAATTTTAACATCAACAGCATCTAAAGATTGAAGTAGATTCATAATCTTTCGATCGACAAAATACAATCACTCCATGTTACTCGAACACTGAATTTCGCGAACCTGCTCGTGGAAACACCATTGTATCGTCTTCTCTCTACACTTGCAACAAATTATGAACTAATTTTTCATCTGTGGGTTTGTATTATTATGTTGAGATGGACAAATTTAAAGTGAGTAACGAATCTGTTTGAACCAGTTCGAAATTAGATTCTAGACACTTTTTAAGGTTGACCCATTTCGATGTTAATTACATTGTTTCCCTCTGTTTTCTTTTCTTTTATTCCGAGTCTTTGTAATTAACCTTTTTCTCTTGTTAATCTAAGTTTCCTTTGGGAAAAAACAGAAGAAAAACAAGAACGTAAAAGCTGGGAAATGCGTGATAAAGAAAACAAAAAAAATCTGTAAAATCCAAAATGGTGACTCAACATAGATGCCAACAAAGGTTCCCGCATAATTATGCCGGATAAAACGAAATATCAGCGAAGAAAAGCTCCGTTGATTGATCCTAACATGTAAACTTCGCCTTCTGAACACAAATCAAACACAACATCAGACAAACTTGAAATCACTAGGATTTCAAAAGAAAATTCAGCAATACACCAAAATAAGATAGAAAATGGCCTAAGCCCAATCATACCCACGACTTGTAAGAGTTTTACTAAACATGAGAAGATGAAACTGTCATATATTTGTAAGGACTTACAACAGATTTGCCTCTCACCACCATCCATATACAACCTGGGTATATCTATCTTTGATCCATCTAAAGCTCTTCCTCATTGATCCCTTCATCTTGCCCTCCATAGCATAGACCTTGTAGCCTGCCACCCTCTTCTTCCTCTGTAGCTCTGGGTCATTTAAGCTCCAACCTTTGAAAGACCCACTTGACTTCCCCTTCTTCCACTTCATCTCTTTGGGCATCTGAGGAGGTGGATATGAAGCATAAGAGGCGCTGTAGCATCTGAAGTCATGGCCACCAGAGAAGCCAGGCATGGGTCCTCCATACCTCTCCATCTGCATCCCCCCACCACCATAAGACTTCGATCTTAAGTCTTCCATCTTGGCGACAGAGACCGGGAATTAGGCCAGATAACTATAAAGGTTGATTGAGAGGAGGAAGCTTTTATGCTTTCTCTGAAATGAACTTTTCTGTAGCCAGTCCCTAAATCAGCAGTTGGAAATAGCTCAAAGGGGTGTACAATTGGGTAACAGTGATGGGTATATTTGTTACAGTAAGGCTTGTTCATAGAGTTGACTTGTACAAAACCCATTTTTTGCATTGAAAGAGCAGCATCAACAATGAAGATTTTGACGTAGATCGATTAATAATATATAGGAAAATGTATGTGACCAATTACACGTGAAAATTTTTTCTTGGTGGTCATCAAAGCAGGTATGAAAGGGATGACTACTTGTGATACATGAGTTGGCGACTTCACCGGTTTTTGATCAGAAAATTTTATGACATGCATGCATGCCTCAATGGTGAGATTGCTTTCTATGCAACCTTTTACATCGTTAGACATGCATACCTGCAGTAGAAAATAGAAGAGAGGACCTTTCAATCACAAGAAACTACTTCACAATTTTGATCTGCATATACATCTTGTCAAAGGCAGATTGATTTTAGTTACATTTGCTTATCTCAGCGATATGGTTGATGGTGGATGCAGCCGATTCAACAAACAAACCATAAACAGAGATGCCTCACCTACACGGGTATGAATAATGAATATCACACTTGAAGCTCTGACCCTAATATAGAAATTGCAGGGCAAGGGAAATTAGAAACAAAGATTGGAGTTGGTGAGAGTGAGCTGTATGCATTGATAATGTTTGAAGTATAGCTGTTTATAAATAAGTGATGAGGTTTGGTGATGGCAGACGTCCAGAAAAGTTCTGCATTTACAAAGCTTGAAGAAGCGTATATGAATATAAGGAATCACCCAAAAAATGTAAGAACAAAAAGAAAAAGCATTTATCTATGAAAAACTTTAGCATCTTAAAGCTTTCAATTAGCAGATTCTCGCCATTTCACTGCTCAGTTAATAAAATCAATCACACAACGTTGATCGAGGATTGTAGTACAAATCTTTGGTAATAGACGAAGGAAGAAACGACTTTCCAACTCCTACAAAGAAGCCAAGCAAAACGACTCCACTTTGAAGAGGTGGTTGAGATAATTTTCGTTATTTCCAACATGCTTAACCCACGCTCTATCGAGCATAGAAGAATTTCTGGACCTCTCGCTAATATAGACACAAAAGGAGGATCACAAAATCTGCTAAAAGATTAAACCAAGAAGAAAGCTCCTATACATTTAGTTCAAGCTGAAACTAAATTTATTGAAGTATATCGCAAGTGCAAAGTTTAAAATTCACCAAAGAGATCGGTTGAATCTCTCCAAAGAAACAAATTCTGCATCTTCATATCACCGAGTAACAAACCAGAATTTGAAGAAACATTTGTAATATAGAAAAATAACAATTGCTAAATAATACCCTTAAATTAAGATAAAATGCAAAAGGAACACTCATTCAAGATGAATCAAAGTTGGGGTGTGGGAGTGCAACAAAATAAAGATAACAGATCTAGCACACTCTGTTTTTGAAGCAAGCTTTACACAATGCTGTCAATATTCTGAGGAAACCATTCTTAAAATTACCAAAAGACACTAATGCATTCTAAATTTACTAACATAGCTACCTAGAAGGTGAAGTAGTGGTGCAACCACTAATGCATCTTTCAATTGAGATTCATGTGTACATTCCTTTTGTTTGCTTGTCTTTGTTTTTTGCAGTGATGCTCATCTAGGATATGCATGATCTTCATTGCAAGGCATTCAAATATGGCCCACCAGTCAATATTTTGTAGAGCTGTAAATTTGCTACTCATTATGGCGATGATGGTAATTTTGTCATTTATGGTGTACAACAATGGACATGTAGCAAACAACTCACTTCTATTGTGCTTATAACATCAACACATCCTTGAAGCTCGCCTGGCTATATGCTGAGTTAAGCCATTGTGACAATTTCACCACGAAGGCCTGCAAACATTTGCCCAAAAAAGAAAAAAAACAATAACATTGAGATGTAGAAATTAGGCACCAACAACATATACTTGATCCTAGGTAATATGTAATTACATTGTTCAAATATGCTTTTCGCCAGCTGCAGAAATGAGTCAGACTCCTCTGCCATTCTCGAGATTTTCTCAGCTTCCTTGACTGCTTCAGCTGCTAGTTCCGATTTGACTTCAGCATCTACAATTTTGGAGGCAGCATTGTTTGCAAGTTCACTTAGCAAATTAGTTGTTTGAAGAGCTTGATTTGGTTGTGTACGAAGATGGATGTATCTTTGCTTTGGGGTTGGCGTTTTGGCCATAAATGATGCACCTTTCAGCCTGTAACCATTAGAGGCCTGAAATAGTTCGAAATAAATTTATAAATGAGCAGTAATTCAAACAAGTGCTTCACCAATAACAAGTGTTTTCATGTACCACTTGTGAATATTTACAATCACAAAATGAGGTAATTACCTTCTCAATTTTATCCTTCTCAATAAGCTGTCTCAACTTGGAACTAAGCACTCTCCTAAAATTTGATGGTACATCCTGCTTTTGCTGCACAATATTTACCATGAAAGTGAACAAATTGTTAGAAAATTTTTGAAAATCTAGAAGTGAAAAAAATTTATATATTTATTAAATGATAGAAGTGTCATTAGTTGGGGAAGTGCTGGGGCATCACCAGAACATTTGGGCCATTGATCACATGAACTGCCCAAATTAGAACCCCCCCATCCCATGTGATGAAGACAGGTTTTGGAGTCCTAATCTGGACCATCCATATATGATCCGGCTACTCAAATGGCTGTAAGCCTGTGACCTTTTCTTAAGGCTCCCCACACAGGCCAACCACCGACCACCCCCTCTTCCCCTGTCCCCCCCTCCAAACCAACAAACACTAACACCACAATGAGGCAACCTTACGTCTCACTTAAAATCATGTAGACCTAGTTTTTTTCATATATGAACAATGATATGAAGATTATACTACTACCTATCAATTGTGCTGATGAAAGGCAAATTCATGAAAAATATTCGTCTCAATTACTACTATTCCTCAAATGAGGGGAAAACAAAACAATATACAAGGTTCGCAACACAGATGGAGAAACATAAGAAAATTAATCAAAGCAATGTTAGTCAATTTCCCCCTTCAGTAATGACTTTGATTTTTTTTTTTTTATTTCAATTCTACTATTCTACACCAACACAAGAGCCCTGCATCATTGACATGGCATGCCTACCACATATTGTCTCCCACAACCATCCAAGATGCATGCCCACACGTCATGTTCAGATGACTTACTCCAAAAAACCTAGGTTAAACTGGCAGCAGTTATTTACACCGAGAAGATAGCTATTCCTAACAGCTAGAGAGCTGACCTATTTCAACGTATCAGACACATCCCGGATATTATACTTCATTAAACCCACAATCGGCGTATGATTACAACAAGCCAAACAGTCACCCACATTAATACAAACAAACAATTTTCGACGCACAAGCACTAACCTCAATGAAGTGATGGATTGCACTAATATCAGTTCCGTTAGGATCTTTCAATGTTGATAGCGCTTCAAGGATAAGAGTATGATACCTAAAATAAAACAAATATGTAAAACTCAATTTTCTTTTTTTTTCAATAAACTCAAATGATGGTACGAAGTAAGAAAACAATCTACAATCCAACTGTTCCAAACTTAACATGACAACTTAGCATCCAACTAAAATCGATAAAATAAATCTAGAATCATAAAGAAGAAACAATTTTATTGTTTTTTAAGAAAAAGGTTGCGACCTACTTCGGATTGGCCTGTTGATTAGCAGACACAGGTTTAGCAAGAACCGGCGAGGGAGAAACTGGAGCGGACACGGGAAGCGGTGGCGCAGGCAGCGCTTTCAACTTGGGCGATTTGGCGGGTCTCTCTTTCGACCCAACAAGGTTACTAGCGCTAACACTCAAGTTCCTCCATTTATCCTTCAAAAAGGAGAAAACCCAACAAGAAAATCGAAGATTGAAACACAGTTTTGACCAAAAGTCGGAGCAACTCGAAAGCAGGAAGGAGGAGGAGGAGGGTGGGGGGATGTACCTTGAGGTCGATGTTGGAGCGTGCGGCGAGTAGGTGGCGGAAGTCGGGGTCCATCTGGATGGTCCGCCACTTACCAGCGCCGTGCTTGTTGACGCCGGCGCGTAGGGCTTCCTCCTCCTCCGACGTCCACTTCTGCTTCGGCGCACCCATGGTCGGTGGTCGCCGAACCTCGCCGAGACGCCTCGACGCCGAATAGGAGGAGGAGACGATCGATCAATGGCCGATCTTACTGCGGCCGACCCTTCGTATACTTTTCCAAAGCTGCCGTCTTTGTTCTTCTCCGGCCTACTTCGCTTGGGAAGGAATCGCAAGGCTCGCTCTCCCCGTCGACTCTCTCCCTTCTGCCTCGGAGTTGCTAGCTACTCGTGGATAATAATAATCAAACTCATTAATTAAATAAATAAATATATATATATATATATATATATATAAAAGATTAGATTTCCTGCGCAATAGGCACGAAATCCAATCTGCGTAATAAATAAATTTAGGCTGTCTGATTATAAGGACGGCCCAACAAATAAATACTTCCCCCGCGCCCCACCC
>JAVDBV010002427.1:0-10105 GCA_032619315.1 Piper longum
CCCCCCCCCCCCCCCCCCCCAAAAAAAAAAACAGAAAAAAAGGAATCCTTTGGGCCAAAAGGACTCAGAAAAATCTACCACGTAGGCTTCTTGGGTGCTGTAAGTGCTACTAACCATTGATCGGCTTATAAGGCTTACCAGGTGTTTTGGTCATCTGAATGCTTGTATGCTAAGATACGATCGTCAACATTCTATTGTTACATCATCCATAGCTACGGAATTTGGATTAGGTAAGAACAAACAGTTCGAGCACTAGCAAAAGGTGAAGAGAGGATTAAATGCGAGCCTAGAGGTAATGCAAATCAAGCAAACATGCCTCAGTGTACCATTTGATTTGTGGAGATGACATGGGTATGTGAATCTGTTTGTCCTTGCCAAGATCTGCAGATTGTCTTCAACATGACACCTCTATGGACATGTTCCTTGATTCATCACTTGATATTATAAAATAGTTGAATAAGAATTCAACAAACAGACTAATATTTTTCTATGTTTAGTGGCATCTCCGCATAAAAGCATTGTCATTCATATACAGGAATGAAACCATTTAATATTCTCTTGACAAGACGAGTAATTCTCTTGACAAGACGAGTAATTCAATGAGGTTGTGCCTTAATCAGTATATATAGAACATCACAGACCAACCTTGCACGAAATTATGATGCAATCGACCTGTGTTTTGAAATTAAAAAATGCCCCTGCACAGTACAAGATAAAATGTAAATAGCAGTTGCAACAAGGTTTCCTTTGCAGAACATGGTTCGATAGAAATGAATGTTGAAGAAAGAAAAATATTATATGACGGGGACATGACAATTTACGAAGACATCCATGTGCTGACCAGCTGAATAGGAGATTGGATTTTGGCCATGCTCTTTCAATTTCTTGCCAATAATAAAGGAGAATACAATTACAACAACTATACCAAGACATGTAAACGATGATACGAACATTAACAAATTGGCAATGCCACGCTTGACAGTTTTCTACCTAGCTTACATAAGATATGAAAAGTTAAGAACCTGTCGATGCACAATGCCAATACAATCAACAGGCTTACACTATTGTGGACGTATGACACAAACACAATCATTTGAAGTTTTCCACTTGGAACCTTCTTGCAGGCAGGTAAAAAAATACTTTCTTTACTGCTGCTACAATTTTTCTTAAAATTATAGTACAATACACAATAAAAGGCCTCGCCGGAAGGAGCACAGCTAACTAAACAAATAGAGAAAGCAGGCGCTACAATAGATGTAGAAGCCATTTGCAGAACATCTCCAACCAAATAAATAACACTGGTCCACTTACCAAAACTCCTCTCGTTTTGGGCACATCTACAAGAGAGTAAAAGGCAGAGATAGGAAGTAAAACCGAGAAGGTGGAACATGAATTGTATGCAAAAGTTTACAAAAAATAGTCAGGAGTCTTGCGAGTGGTGTCGGGCTCAACTTGACGCGGAGCAGGATCAAACTGCAGGAAGTTCTGCTCCATGTTCTCCCCAATCTCAAGAATAGCTGCCATGTTCCCACAGCGGTAACAGTAATTAGGTGCACTAAATACAGTCACCACATTTTTGTCCTGTGAAAAGTTGGCGTCACAAATTAAAACTCAATCCACAGCATTATGGAAAGGGGGGAAGATCAACAGAAAGATAGTTTTGATTAAGTCTGAAAACATAAACAATGTCTAGACACAGAAAGGTAAATAGTAAAAATTTACTAGGGACTCAACACAATGCTAGTCCCAAAATACTTTCACCAATCAATGAAGCTCAAATGGATTTATTTGTGGGTAGTCAAGTTCAAGGATGCATGAATTCACCTGACACCAATTGTAGCCTTCCATGACAAGTTGATGAGCCCTAGAAATGAGGCTAAGACCATTGGTATGATTGAAATTAGAAGCAATATCTTGCCCAAATGTGTAACCAGCGCCACGTGGAGATATTCCCCAACCGCAACGATCATCAGGATCAGACCACAAAAGGTCACACATAGGTCCTTCATGAGGTACCTACACTCATTACGTGAACTATTGCTAGTAAGTACAGCATGATTTTGAAGAAAAAAACACGAAAAATAAGCTCCTAATTTCATGCACATCATCCAACGCACATAATGAATGACCACAATATAATAATTAAAAAAAATCACGTCCTCTTTTTCTTTGCTATTACATTATGGAATTATTTCCCTGTTTCATTTTCACCAATTCTAAAAAGATGCTGTAAACACAAATGGTATGTCAATGTGAAATGTGAACAAACAGGGAATTCTATGTCTTGTACCTTCATAGATATCCATTTATCAAAGAAAAAGGAGAACCATACCATCGTCTAACCAACAAAAAGGGTTTTCCATAGACATCCATTGAGAAAAAATAACTGCTTGACAGTCGTCAATCAAATAATACTCAAAGTCTGCTATCCACAACCCAATCCTAGGAGCATCTATAAATATATGACATGAGCAAAGATTTAAGAATAGAGAAAAATGCAAGGAAATGGCAACAAAGAAAAAAGAGAAATGCTTTAGGCAGATCACTTCATACCTCTTGTACACGCTCCAAATTACGAATGTTATCTAAAGTATCCAGAGAAGGTGAAAGCCCACCGTGCAGGCAAAAGATCTGTAAAGACCAAAGATAATTATCCAGTAATAGCTGCTTCAAATATAAAATCTTGCCACTTCTTTTTCAAGCCTCACCTGACTTTCAATAAGTGCTGTAAGGGGGAGATAATCAAAAAGATCTGTGAAAAACTTCCATACATTTGCGTTTCCATATTTTCTCAAACATTCATCGTAGAATCCATACCTAGAAACATAAAAAATTTAACAAAATTGTGATTTCACCAATCCAACTACATCGACCCATCACCAAATAAAAAATCTAAGCCTGCAGAAGGGGAAAAAGCAACTACAGTAAGATAAAAGGTATCGCAATTAGATACAAAGTTAGCTATTATTAAATAGATATCTTACACTTGAGTTATCTGCCGGCTCTCATGATTCCCTCTTAAGATTGTAATTCTGTCTCTGTACCGAACTTTTAAAGCAACCAGTAATGTGACAGTTTCAACTGAGTAATAACCACGATCTGCAAACAGAGCCAATTTGGCTCAACTATTAGGTACTGCAAGTTAAGCATGGTGTTCTAATCCTTCACCAGCTTCTGCTGTTGTATTAGTATCTCACGCAAACAATTGATTGTACAAAATGTAACAAAAAAAAAACAGTGGGAAGAAGCTTTTTCTCGACATGGATGCATTAAAAAGAAATAACTAAAAACTATCAATACTTAACCCACAAATTATCAACTGCTGCTGTCAAAATAGTATCATAGTTGATCCAGTTTGCAATAGCAAGTTCTTTTGTCGATAAAGGCACAAAAGCTCAATTTTTTAGGACAAAAATCTGAAAGGAGTGCTAGAAAATTGTTTTCCCATCTATCAGCTAACATCCGCAGATACTCAAACTAACTTAAAAAAAAAAATTAAAAGACAGATCCACCCACCAAGTTGTATATTATGAATATTATATTTATGCCACCCAACTTGAAAAAATGTTGCAAGGTTTTGGAACAGGCACTTAAGCTAAGATAAAGAAAGCCAAAGTTGTCAACCATAGTTGTAGCAGTATACAAAGAGCATATGTGAAAAACTAGGTAAAACAAAGTATATCATCAGGAAAAAGCAGCTAATAAATAATTTCAATTATTTTAAAAGGTCTTAGGTTAAGATTCAAAAAGTGTAGATGGATTTGGAATAGAAAAATGTTAAACTAAAAACAAGGGCATGTGTACAATAAAACAAGAACAAGAGACATAACTGAAAGTGACAAACTGTGGTTTTTCCAAGGGGTCTAGAATAAGTCACCAAGTGTGTGCTTTTACAGAGAATGAGCTCTTGAAAGAAAGCACTGAGAAAGGAGCGAGCGGAAGGTTTATAGGGAAGTTACGAAGTTTAAGATTAAAACAACCAAAGTAGAAAGTAAAAAAGCACTTTAAATGGAAAAACAAGAAACAACAAGCTCTGTACCTATATAGATAATTAAAACAGTTCAAACAGGGAATAGGGTCAAAGCAGGAAGCAATGATCACATAGCGATTGATCTTATAAAGGCACAGAATTGGTGAAATGGAGGGCTAGTTTGGCCCAAATTGGTCCATCATACTCCAATAAATGACATGGCATGAATAACAGCACAGCGGCTTTCTGTTTTCCTAAGACAACAAGTTGCATTCACAGCATATAAAAAAATTGAGTCCCAAGCTTCGCATAAAATGATAAACATATTTTCTCTCCAACAAGATAAGAAATCATTAAGCAAGAATACGGGGATTCGGATTCAATCGAAGAACAATTAATTGGACATTTAAACCAATGATAATCAGAAGAACTACCCAAAATCTACACCTCACAAACTACATATTGGATCATTAATTTTTTAAAAAAGCCCAATCTACCTAATGATGTAAAAGCACAAAAGTTAAACGTCTCAAAAGTTCAAAATATGCAAAGACGAATGATTTATACAACAAATAAATAATCCGACCATTTTGTAGTAGTCAAAGACCAGCTCTCTGCAATTCACATCGTATTACGGGTAATCACAGCAAGGAGAAGCGAACAACTGACCTACGTAGTCCCCCATGAAGAGGTAATTGGTGTCGGGCGCGCAGCCGCCTATCTTGAAGAGCTCGATGAGGTCATGGAACTGGCCGTGGATGTCGCCGCAGACGGTGACCGGGCACTTCACCGGCTGGACGTTCCACTCCTCCACCAAGATCGCCCGCGCCTGGTCGCACAGCGCCTTCACCTCCGCCTCCGGCAGGTACTTGCACTCCATCAGCACCTCGATCTGCCGATCCAGGTCCCCGTTCGTCGGCATCTTCTCCGTCTCAACCCCCCACCCTGCGACCGACCGATCGACCCGTACGGACAGCGTATTAGGCGGTAGGCCGGGCGGGCATGGCAGCGGGGGCGCCGGCGGCAGGGTCGCCGGAAAAGATCGGATCTTTGGCCGGAGATGGGCTAGGGTTTGGGGGGGGGAGTTGGACAAACGCGGGTTTTGAAAATTTTTTTGGTAAAAATGGGAAATGAAATTTAATTTATAGGAGGGTAAAATTGACATTTTGAAATTTTGGGAGGTGGAGGTGGAGATGGGCTTTTTATTTGTTGGGCTTGGGCTGGGGTTTTTATAGGGCTTGGGTAGGGGCCATTTTTGGGGTGTAGGGTTCGTTGGCTGATTAAGGTCGAGCGAGCTCGAATTATCTTAAGCCTGTATTTGATGTTCAAATCAAAATTAAATGAGTCGAGTTTGGGTTTGCTTCTCCTTATTACTCGATAAAGATGTTTTATATTTGACACAAAGAATTAGATTTCAAAAACGCTTATATAAGATATAACCAATCTTTGGTGTGGGCTTTAAAACATAATTACTCAAAGTAACGACATATAAATATTTTGTATTGTGTAATATTTTATTAAAATTAAGGTACTACAGTTATTAAAAATTAAAGCTAGCCAAAATTCTACTAATAGTTATGATGTATGGTTCTATACTAAACTGATGCTGTAAGGCTCAATAATTGGAAAATCGACCAAAGAAAATTGGGTTTGTATGGTAGTTTAATATTGAAGAAAATATTTATTTGGTTATCAGTGGCAGTTTCTTGTATAGTTAAATTGGCCATTGCCATTTCTCCAACAATGTAAGTGTCTGATAAATTTAGGAGATTAACTGTTGTCAATGTTCATATTAAAATGGTTTTTTTTTCTAAAATAATAAAGTGTTTATATGAAAATTTTATGTGATTATGTGGACCCATTTTGGATTCATAAAAAACATAAAGGTGGGAAAAGGGGAAATATGCACGTTTAAGAGAGTTGTGAGAAGTATAGAGAGCCGTCTCCTCCTCATCATTCTCTAAGCATCCTCTTCCTCTATATATATACTCCTCACCGCTTCTTAGAAAACTCGGAACGTGGAGCAGAGGACAGCCCCTTCCCCTACAATGGCCGGAGCATTGCCCCCATTAGTCAATGATACTTAAGTCGCTGGCGAAGATTGGTGTCGCTCCACCGGAGGGTAATTTATATCCTGGTGGACCGTAAACGAGGATGAAGATTGCCCTTACATCCTTCTTGAATTAAAAGCCCTGCGCTACCTCGTTCGAAGCCCGATCCTTCCGAACTTTGGCCACGAAGTGCTGCCGGAGAAGAACCCATGGCCGCCACGCTGCATAGACTTTGGCGTCGCTGTGTAATCGACCGAAGCGACCTCCGACGAAGCTCCCACGTCCAAAAGCTTCCCCTAGTCCCCGGCTACAAGTCCCAACCAAGTTCTGCCGCCACATGCGCGTGACATCACCGGAAAAATCTTGTAAAGACTGACGATACCCTCTATTGCCACCAACATTATTGTCGCTTTCCGGTCTGCAAGAGATCTTTCCAACCATCGGAGCACCACCAATATCCACCACCCATCGTGGGTCGTCGATCTGGACTGTCGCCAGAGCCATGCATCGCCGTAGTCGCCATCGCCGAAGCCCTCCAACTCGCCGGCGTTGCACCCTCTCTTGTCGCACGGTCGTGCCCACATGCACGTGACCGCATCCACCTGCCTTGATTAGATCCAGCTACCCGCATTCTTCTAACCGCGCCTGCCGATCTGTTCACGTTCGTGACCCAGTCGCGACCGGCCGAGCATTGGCGCACCACACGCCATTGTCTCCCCGGCACATTCAGTTTTCTAACTTGGTCCGGTCTAATTCATCTTTTCGGATTTGTTGAAGGCCGTCTGGATTTGAGTGAACTTGGTACCCACGGTTTTTTGAAGTTCAAGATGCGTTGGTAAAGTTTATTTTATCGTTTGAAGACAAGAAGAAGTCAAACTAGAGCATCCAATTTGAGCACACATTTCAAGGGCAATCAACCATCCCAGAGGGACTATATTAGGCCAAATGGTATATTTATAATTTTTTTTTAAAAAATTAAGCATTATTTTCCAACTAATATGATAATAGTAAAATATATTATTCTTTTTTAATAACAAATTTTATTTATTTCATAATTTTATGACTTGCGTCACAAGCCCCAATTTCAAGCTTTTTAGAAAATTTCCATTGGGCAAGCTTTTTTTTTTTTATAAAAAAAAGAATCGGATGCTTGACCAGAGGAGATTAGGTGCAACTATTGGCAGACCCACACATCTTTAATAATCTTTAATAAAAAGAGGTTGACCGACAATCTACGGGTCAAGGGATAGGAACATCGGAGGGGCCCGGGTATGGATACAACGTTGGGACCACGTGGGAAGGGTGTGCATGTGCATGCCTGCTCTGTGATTTTGACCATGATCCCTTTCCTGGCAATACTACTACACGTTAGACGATCCCTTCTAACTTTCCCGGGAAAAATATATTAGGTTCCGTGACAAGACTTAAACAACGTTTTGACATTACTCATTTAATAGGTAATTTTTTTAAAAAATAAAGAAATTTATGGGATCACTCAATTAAGTTTTTTTTTTCATGTCTATTGGTCCAAATCTCCTCAAGCCAGAAAAAAAAGTTTATGAATTTAGCATATAATATAAATTAAAAAATAATCAATTAAAAAGTCTTACAGCCAATATTGAATATAAGACCTAATAAATAATTAAAAATAATATAAAAAATTTATTTATTATTGAAATAACATAAATGTCACAAATATATTTAATAAATAGGCGATTTACTTAAAAATTAATTGAGCTTTAAAGACATGTTGGTTGTAATGCTTTATGGTAAATTATCACTCGTTTTATATAATAGATTACCGAAAAAATAATATTTTCGAGTGTAAATACTTGTAAAATTATTAATGTATTGACATGTAAAATACAATGCATTTTTTAGATCATATTAAATTTAAATATGATAAGATGGATAATACATAATATACATTAAATTATTTTCTTATGTATGGAACGTGGAGAGTAGCTGGCTAGCTTAATTAGGCCTTGAACCTAGTCATGCAAATCTATTTATTTCGACCCAGTTAGGATGGATTTGACTTTTAATTATCTCTAACACTTATGCATTGAAAGTTCCCAAAACAACTTATTTTTGGTAGACTTATTTGATTTTAAAAAAAGTTCACCTTAACTATTATTTTCTTTTATTTTTCCTTCCAAGACATTAGCGTTTTCTTTATATATTTGAAGTTCAAATTGATTTGGGGTAGTTGCTTGTAATATATGCTATAACATATGTACAGATGCCATACACAAGTAAACTAAATATTAAAGAAAGTCATGGTTGGAAGATAATCTTTCAATATGGCAGCCTCATGAGACTTGCTGTCAGAGGTCTAGTCTATGGGATGAGACAGGATTAGGATTTGGTGGTTGTTCTTAGGGTTTCCGTGTCCAAGAGAGGTGGTTGGAGCTTCTCGGTGGTGAAAACAACATACCACATTAATCCGTGTTATGTTACAGGCATGAAGCATGGTGCACGAGATTGTTAGGAGTGGCAGTTTATGCGGCCGATGTATCGGTCACGTGTACTGAGCATGGGGCCGTGTCGGGACCAAGAGACCTCATAACGGGTATGGTACGTGATGCAGAAGTAGTCGGGTGCTGGTGACCGAGCACCATCGGCTAAGCGTCACGAGCATGGGTCGTGCATGATCGATCATGTGTACCGAGTAAGGACTAGGCATGATCGATCACCAGTGCCGAGCGCATGTCGAGCGGTACCAAGTAATGAGTGGTACCGGGTCTCGGCGTGATCGGTACGAGTAGCGGCATTGGGTTGGGCAGGTACGGGTAGCGCGTGCGGTGATTGGTAGCGGTATCGAGAACCAGCGCTGGCGGGTACCGGTATTTGGAGCGGTCAGTGTGTTCGAGCAAGCGAGCAGTCCCGGTACATGGATCGCTATCGGTAGCGAGTATCGGTACCAATGATTGGTGACCGGTACCCGTAGCGGTACTTGTGGGCGTGATCGGTAACTGGATACCGGTGTTTGGAGCGGTACCTAGTCACGTGCGGTGTCGAGTGCCGATGAGTAGTGGTACATGAGTTTCGACATTTTGGTCAAAAATTGTCATAGCGCCGGGAGGGTCGAACTCTTGGGTTTGATTACTGGACTTGGTTGAGCCATGGGTGGAACCTGGCCAGCGATGCAACCAACTTGAAGATAACGATCATGGCAGATTTGGTGTAACACCCCGATTCGGCTCCCCCGTGAACCGACCCAGAAATACTACCAGTGCCGAACCGTTCGATAATCTATTAGATTCAGTTAAGCTGACCCGGATCTACTCTCGACATCTTAAGATGAAAATGCAATTTTCTATATGTATGGATAAATGTACAAAAATCCTGACATGCCACTACATGGATGACATACAACAAATTTACACATCAACACAATTGCGATAAAAAAAAAAAAAGAATTCTAAATAAAAACGGAAAGAACCTCCCCTAAAAGTGCAATTAGGGGCCATTCTGTCAAACAATATATACAACTAGATATGGACATATCAATAATTTCATTCATACAATGTAATCTACCATCTCAAGCTTGAGTCTCAGCCCACCTGCGCATTCCTTCCACAATCCATGTCATGCCATCGAGTCATTTCATTCAATCATCAGCAAATTATCATCTCTTAATATTTTCTCAAGTCAATTTCAACGTAAATAAATCATAAACACAATATCAAACATTCACATGTGTGTGCAAGAGACCTCGCTGCTCCTCCATCCAAACTGGCGCATCCATCTCACACTCATCGCCTACATATAGTACGAAAACACGTTAGTAACGAGCGTTACCAATCATCTAACCCTCCTGTTGAATAAAAACTATATACTTCCTCAAGAACTCTCACAAGGGTACTAACAGGAGCCGTTGCCCTCGAGCGACAACGTCCCCTATCCATCTTATTTCTCTTTCCTTGGCCATCTCATCTATTGCGTCTTGCATCAAATCTCATTCTCGTTTATCTCAGCCCTCTACGTCCTCCATATTACTCCTGGCCTTGAGTCGAAGGCTGAGTACTCTCAGGCAGTCGCCTTTAGTACCCTTTGAACCACAAGTCCGGACATGCGCTGT
>JAVDBV010002428.1:0-18668 GCA_032619315.1 Piper longum
TGGGCTGTTTCAAAAATATGCTTTAATATATATATATATATATTAAAGCATATTTTTGAAACAGCCCAGGAAAACATTTTAATTTGTATAGTCCATAAGGTTCAAGAACCTTCAGTACTACTGGTATGGGGAGAGACCCAAAACCCTAGAGCTAATTCTAATGGAAAAATTAAATTATGAAATTAATTTGATTGGATCTAAAGTATTCTCAATCTCAAGAAAGTGTGCAACTGCAAAGATCGCCAATGCGTTGACTTCATTAGTTAATTTTGCAAGAGGTTACATGAGATCATTTGATTCAGTTCATGAGGACATCTTGAACATCATTTCTTTCTTAGGCTTGTGAGTTGGTTTTATTGTCAACTCCCTACTTTGAAAGAGGCCTCAAGAAACTATTTAATTGTGGATCAAATAGAATGTAATGTCAACGGGAAATCCAAGGAGGCAACAATGCATGTTACTTCTACATGTTGGAGCAAGTTTAATATGCTTTGCCGCTCTAATGACTAATTCTCATTGGGTCATTGTGACCAAGAACTTGCCATTCTTAATAACTTGGATGCATCAATTCTCAATTCCTCTATAATTGTATCTGACGTTTCCATGGGCACACCGCATCTATTATATATATAACCAATAAATTAAACACAAGCAATCTCTATTAATTATTTGTTCTTTTCCCAATAAAACCAACTTTGACGAGTTCAATATCACTCAAAGATTGGCCGTAGCCAATCACCACCTTTCTTGAATCATCAAATGCAATCCAAGAACGAATGACAAATATTAAAGGCCATTCCTCTCATCATGCTTCATGTGCATATACCTTGAAATGTACGACTTGTTCTTGCCTTGACATACAAAAAAACCCAACAAATTGAGAGTGGGCTATGCGTGGTGACCAGTTCAATGAGCAAGCTGGCTTTATATATGCAAGCCTCCAATTCTACAGTTTGTATCAACATTGGCCACATCTTAATCAACATCACCTTCTCCCCATTGCAGGTCAGCCTTGCACCACCTCCGTATCAGTAGACATGTCCTTCGACGAAGGAGCTGCACCGTGCTGCGACATTATGGCGATCTGCCGGTCGTCGGCCAGGGGTGGTCCTGGCTACCGTCGCCTTCAACGCCCACCCTCTGATGAGAGCATTGAGAATATTGGAAGCGAGAAGGCCCCTCCGATTATCGCCGCTGTTGGGTCTTCTCCGGCATGTGCCGACGTCGCTCTTGCGGGGAGAGGATCGTCGAATTCGAAGTCGAAGCAAGGTAGCTCTAGTGGGGCTCCGAAGGGCCATCCGCTGTTGAACTTCATGGAGATGTCATGCAAGAAGAAGCGAGGTAGGGTGAAGCCGGAGATGGTGAGGTATTTGGAATATGTGAAGGAGTTTGGTACTTGGGATGCTAATTCAGGAAGACCTGTTATTTATTATAAATGAGAGGTTGTATCAACTATGATCATGCATTTTTATGTGGTTAGAAATCTGGGATCGTTTGCCTTTGTTGTCACTGATATCATTTGACCTATTTTTCTCTGATACAAATCAGAAAAAGCCGACCATATTTTGATTGGAACAACCATAATTCCAGACCTCGCTGAGCACTTTTGGGATAAACCAACTTGGACCCTTCCAATCAAGGAAGGAGGAGACGATGAACAAATTTAAAGAGACAAAGCATAAGCAACAATCAAATGAAAAACATGGTTATTCATCTTCTTCAATCTTATGATCCCCGGCTAAGGTCGGCGACATGGTCCACCCCCTCACCCCACCCCACCCCCCAAAAAAAAACATCGATAGGTAAGCGTGACCCAAGTACAAATAAAACTATAACGTGCAGTTGTAAGATGATACCGTCACTTTCAACTGCTGAAACAAAAGGTAAATAGCAACAGGATTTGATCTAACTGCAGACGCACACAGTTTACTAATTCGGAACTTCCTTTGTTTATCAATACTTACATGCAAAAGTTTTTGCAATTTTCTTACAGTAAAGCTGACAAGTTCAGCAAAAACACGTAAATGATCTTGAGCTGAATCTTAAACTCACATCATTCTGGTCTTTACAAGTCCATCCCACATAATCAATTCATGTTATAAATGAACGGTTAACCAGTGAGCTTATCTACAAAAACACGTAATTGAATTTTAACGAGGCCTGGGTAAAGTTGTAAACAACAAAATCACAACCCAAGCAGACGCATGCATACGATTTTCAGCCCGAGGGAAGACAATTGAGTTCGGAGCTTGAATCGCTTCATCAGTCACCTCTAATAAGAGTATAATGTGAAATGCGCCGAGTCTTGTTTTTATATATATTTGTATCAAGTTGTATTGAGTGTCATATGCCTAACCTGTCAGTCAGGACATCTTCTTCATATGCTGTATAAATACTGTAAATAGTTTGATGAATGAAAGTGAGAAATTTTTCATGGTATCAGAGCTTTAATGGCGGTTGATTGTGAAATCTGCGCATAGGCTATGGCAAATTGCTCCAGTGATCAAGCCTGCTTCAAGTGTGGTTGTCTTTGCACCTCAGTCCTCGTCGGTTTGATACTTGTTTCGTCGAATTCTGATTTGTTTTCAGAATTTGTTGTTTTCTGACCTTGATGCTATCAACAATGGCGAACAACAGAGCATAATATGTTTTTCCCTTATCCAAATACTACAAATATGTCAAACTTTATCAATATTGCTTTGGATCCTACAAATTATAGAATTTGGCAAAATTAGACCTTGAATATGATAGATTCTCGTGGTTTTGGGCTATTTAGCAATGATACTTTAACAATTCCACTGAAAACAATAACATCATTTACTTCTGATTTTATTGTTCATGAAGAGATTAATACTGATTTTCTACTTTGGGAAAGGTTTGATAAACTGTTTAAAGGCTGGATCACAAATGCTTTGAGCAAAGAGATTGCATACTTTGTTGTTGGAACAAAACGTCATATAAATTTTAGTTAGCTCTGAAATAGAAAATGGCTCAAACTTCTTTAGAACGAAAATTTCATTTGCAAGGAGAGTTGCAACTAAATTGACGTGAAAGTTGTAGTAGTCTTGATGAATATATTTTGAGGTTTAAGATCATTGTTGATGAAATTGGAACGATTGGCAAAGCTTTGGCTGAAGAAAAAAACTACTTTTGGTTGTTACACGATCTAAGAAATGACTATTAAATGTTCACTACCATGATGTTGAGTCCTCTACCTCTCAATAAACTAATAGATATGTTACTATCCTATAAATCAAAGATTTTGAACCCATGCATTAAAGAGTAAGTCAAAATCAGGTTGCTTATGATTAAAGTTTAATTCGGTACAAAAATAAAATTTTACCTCACAAAACCAAGTGTTTCAGAATGCTCTTTCCAAGGATCGAAGTGTACAAATATAATTTATTGATTCAGAATCCACCAAAGGAGAATCATCTGGAAAGGCTGCTCTATAGCTATCCACAGAGCCAAAATTTCAGTGTAAGATTTACCTTGGGTTTGGACATACGACAAACAAATGATGGAAAAGGTTTGATAAAAAGTTGAGGACACCTTCTGTGCATTAAACCAAGCCTTATGTGCATTACAAATTTCACATATTGATGTTAACGAATGGATTCCTGATTTAGGTGCTTCCTCACACATGTTTAATAATGGCTCAGCATTTATATCTTTGACAAAATATGAAAGAGCTGGCTCGGTCATGGTTAACTATGAACCTTTTCTACTCATAACTCACATTGGCACTGTTGTTCTTCATGATCAGGATATTTGAAGCTGAACAATGTGTTGCTTGTGCTTACACTTCAACATAATCTCATTTCTATTACACAGTAATTAACTGACATGACTTTTAGTATATTATGTTCCCAGAAGTTTAATTGTCATGTTTATAGAGAAGGGTGTATCACAGGCATCTCTTCGTCTATATCTGATGTGCAAAAAGCCGTGCCATAATGATATCATTGTACCGGGAAAGAACTCCGGCGACTTCACGTGTTTCCTCTCGCTTACCCATCTGGATATCATCGGGACCCTGATAAATTGCATGCCCTCCAAGCAAGTAGAATACAGTCTCAAATGAGACTCGAGTTCTCATTCATGACTTGCCGAATATCATGGCCATTGTCTTCCCTTTGAAAGGGAGAAAAGGGAAACTAAGAAGCTTCGACACTAAGCAGTTCCCAGCCTGTGCCATTGAGAGTTGACAGGCACCTCTTCAACACAATTGGGTTGGGGCAGAATCCTTGTCCAACTTGTTTGAATAGGCCGCAATCGACAGCTTCCATAAACAACATCACCTTTGTGATGCCAGTATGCCACAACTTGTCTGAATCGGCTTCTTCAAGCTCGCTATTTCGACACGAAGGAGGTAGTCAGATTGGACTTCCCTGACCAGCCCCCTCTGATCAAAATTAAGGGTGTAAATAAGACGAACTGAGCCGAGCCGAGCCGATCAGGGGTGTGCTTAAGTTTGGCTTGATATAAAATGAATCGAGACGAGCTTTAATGTAAATGAGCCTAGCCGAGCTTGTCTAAAATTTACGGTATTTGGGCTTAGTTCGATTCCAGCTCGAGCCGAGTTCGAGTTGAGCTCCGCCCGAACTCGAGCTTAACGAATGTTTATGTTCTCGACTTATATAAGATCAAATTTTTTTTGAATATTATATAAGTTCAATGTAACCTCAATAGTATTAACAAGCCGAGCCAAACCGAACATTTTTTCGAGTTTGAACACATCGAATTCGAGTTTCGAGTTAAGCAGAGCCGAATACTCCTTTGTTCAATCTCTATTTGTTGTTCAACGAGCTTATTCATTTCGAACCGAGTATTTTTTCGAGCACAAAATTAACGAGTGCAAGCCGAACTGAGCCGAACATAATACAAAAAGCTAGCAAGTAGGCTTGACCGTTTACACCCCTAATCAAAATTGCCTTTTACTCCACAGCTGAGTTGGTTCTCCAGGTCACCAATCTCCTCACCGTTGAGTCTCATCCCTTTCACCTCCATGGCTACAACTTCGTTGTCGGAATGGGCATCGGAAACTACTATCCCGCCAAAGATCCGGACAAGTATAACCTTGAGAGAAACACAATTAGAGTTCCTACAGGTGGTTGGACTGCTTTATCAGGTTTAGAGCAGATATCGAGGTTAGTTTAAAAAGATGTTTATATTTTTCATTGTTGAAATTATATGCACTGTGGTCTGATGTCTAATTTATTTTGGTTAGGAGTGGTTCATGCACTGTCTTCTGGAGCTTCACACATCATGGGAATTGAAGATGGCATTTGTAGTCGAGAATGGTAAATCCCCTAAGCAGACCAGCTTGCCGCCCCCCAAAGATCTACCATCCTGCTGATCAATCCCTGCTGATAAAAGATGCAAGGAGCATCAATCAAAACAATAAAAGAGTGAGATACTCAAAATTTGCAAAGGCAGCGTTTGCTGCGTGTTTATGGCCAGAATTGTTCTGCGGTTGTCCATGGGGTCTTTAAATGTTATATCATAGCAAATAAATTGATAAAAAAAAAAATCAATCGCAAAACTTATTCTTTCATTTGAATAAATAAACGCTGTTTGTGAAGAACGGTGGAAAACCATTCAACCATTTAATGCCATGTAGAGGGGTGAATAAGATCCGACTCGTTACAGTTCACACCATAATCAAAATAACAGCTTTCAAGATTTCTTCACTACATACAATGTCCCAGATTTCTATTCTATTTCCCCCATACATACTCCTTCCTGAAGGTCTTTTACAAAATACCAATTATGCAAGAAATCTTTACAGCTATCAATATGACTAATTATGAGAGCTTGCAATCACAATTGGGCCACAAAATGAAGGCATTGTAGCAAATTGTCTTGCCAATTTCCCAAGATGTCAATAAACCAATGAACGGAAGGAGCAGCGAAAAACCAAAACCCCAAAATTTTCTGTTCCAGCAACAACTCGATCATTCATCACCTTCGGACCGAACATGGAGAGGACTTGAAGGAGAGCCCTCACCTTCCTGCACTTTTGCTGATGCCCTTGTTCTTTTGCCCCCTCTCTGTCCTTTGGCTGCATTATCAGATTTCTTCCTCTTGTTCCTGCCCTTTGCAGGTGCTTCCATGTCTGCTGCTTGATGGAGCTTATCATCAACATGGGTATCCTTCGCTTCCCCAGTTTCAACTGCAGTTGTCTCGGCAGCCATTACATTTTCCTTTTCAGTGGATTCATCCTCTGTTTCATTTTCACTTTCATTTGCCACCTCGTCTACTTTTTCGGTTTCTTCCTTAATTTGATTTTGTAGAGTTTCAATTACACCCTTGAGATCAGTATTCACCTACACAAGATTGATGGTTCTAAGAAGCAGGATAATTAATTTTGCCAGAAGTTTAGAACAAAGCCATACTTCATATTTTACCTGAGCGTTTTGAAGAAACTCAGAGATATCAGTGGGGCAGCAAGGACATTTCATGACATTTTTCTGTTGACGAAGGGATCGCCCACCTTCACGGCCCCTCTCTCGCACAAAGGACTTGCCAACAAAAGCGTCTTCCAAACATGACTTGCAAAAATTGTGAGCACATGGAGTAGTCATGGGAAGAGCAAGCACATTTCTACATATCTGACAACTGAATTCTGCAACGTAGCAGCATATATAAAATTATTGTAAGTGCTACATAACATGGTTTACAATTCCTTAATATTTCTATGAAAATCCTCAAAATTCCTATTTCTCCAGCATGTCAAAATGAACATATGCAGCGAAATAATTTTCCAGTATCTATAGAATTTATATTGGAGAAAAAGGAAAATTGACAATACAATAGTAGAACTCATAATTTTTTTAAAATTTTTTAAGCTTAATGAATATCAGAAGACTGGCTAGAAGTGAGGAGAAAATCACCAACATCACGAAAAGCAAACTTTTGTGATAAGAATTAACCCGTAAATTTTGGAAACATTATATGCATGTTAGGCATATATGTATGGACATATATTACCATGAGTTAATAATGTTGCTTCTATTGTTTATACGTCATCTACTTAAAAAAATTAAATAAACATGTTTATGCAACACAAAATGGAATGCACAAAACAAAGTTATTTCCTTTTTTTTTTCTTATATATCTCTGATATTTTAACTATACAGCTCGCCAAAACGAAATGAGTCTAACGTTGATGCAAAATGACACAAAACTAGTAAAGTGGAAATTGCTATGATTCATACATTTTGATAGTTCTGAATAGTTGCTATCACAGACAGTCTTTAACAAAGTTTATCAAGCACCTACAGCCACAACTTTCTTATATTCAATTATGTTTAGGAAATAGATGATTAGTTCACAATGTTTTAAAACACCCCTTACTAAATAGTCTACTTGCATGTACGCAACCAGTAACTTTTCTTTAAACCAGTTTATGAAAAAAACGTGGTAAATTTATTCTTTTTCATACAAGAAGAAACCGTGCTAAATTATTCTTTTTCATTCAAGAATATGTAGCTGTGATTTCTCAATAGAATCTTTTCAAGATGCACTCTTATATGGAACAAATAGATGTATGTCAAAATCACAACTATAAACTGTTATCCTAACAGCTTGAAGAGAACCATTTATTTCTTACTTCGACAAGGACGTACTCAAATATAGGGTGGGGGTGGGGAGGTGGGGGAACACACACACACACACACACACTCAAACCCACAAAATCCGTTAAAAACTAAATTATTAGCCAATCCCCGTTCATCGACTTAGAATTTGTCCTCAAATCTGTGTTTCAAATTTTCAATATAACTCACACATTAAGTTCAACTGAAGCATATTTAAGTAACAAATTATTAGTTGTTTGACAATATTTACAATAATAATAGTGACTCCTTGATTAAGATGAACATGACTACCTTGCAGTCAAAAACCTCGTCTGCATTTTTTATAAGAAGTTTTCACCCAAGTCAAATGGATTAACGTAGAATATCCTTGAGCACATTACTTTGAAGTAATCATACCTTTTAGAAGTCTCTCACTCATAGATGTCTGTGCTTGCTTTATCGTCCTTCGAGCTATCTTTCTCTCTTCAGGATTTGCAGTAATTAGAGCTTTCTTACTTGGAGGCGGTGGTACCATCCAATGCCAGCCATGTTCATCCTGGCAGACCATTTGATGACAAAAAAAGATGGTATACAAAATTAAAATCTAAGATAAACACTCAAGATGAAAGAGGTGGAAGCATAATACACATACATCATAATCCCACGACGGGGGCTCCTTCCTATCAGTAATATCAGATGCATTCTTCAGCTCCTTAACAACAGGCAAAGGCCTTGGTCGATCTCCATGCTCATCACTGAGAAAGATCAAGGAAAAGCCTCCAATTAGAATTAAACTATAATAGCAAACAAAAAATAAATAGTTGCACAAACCTTGTCCATGGAGCTGGCTCATTGTCGCATCGGACAAACAAATAACGACATACCTTATAACCCTGTTATATATACATCAATATATTTCAAGCACAAACAAAAAAGGATGAATCAATCAATAGAAGGAAAAAGTATAGAGCATAAACAATGCAAGTGCCCAAGCCTGATAAAAAACCGACAGAAAATAGACAAAAAAATGCACCTGCACTCCATGTTTGCGCCAGCATTTCTCAATCCTGTAAACTCCATCATAACGAACACCAGATTCGGGTGCATATGAAGAACGTTTCTCTTTATGAGACCTGCTCATGTAAAACACAAGCAAGTAAAACAAAAAGTTCCCTATTTGCCATAACTCTCAGAAGCAATTCTTAGCACATTTATGTGATATTTATTTCATGAATTGAGCTTTGGCATCTCCATGTCTGCCATTCTATTTCAGGATAAGGAGGAAAAAGAAGAACTTCTAGAGAAATAAAAACAAATGCGCTTTTGAAGAGATAAGGAACAAGGAAAATGTGTTTAATCTCAGATAGCTGCTCAAAACTGACACAGCAAAACGTGGTCCATTTTAGCAACTTTCCATCTATTAGAAAACCATCATATTCATGAACTGCATCATTGGGAAACCAATAATTTCCCAATTAATGACCAATAGTTGCCAATGTACGTTATAGATAGAAAAACCCTAATATAGGTGTCGTCTTATCTAGCAGTTGAAACATGATATAAGTGAAATCAAAGGATAAAACTGCTTGACAGAGTAGCCTTAATATCATATAACAACTACAGTAAATTCTGCATCATTATATATGAATCCCAAGATAAATTAACTGCATAATCATGCAAAATCATATTAATTTTGTTATCTTATAAATCGTCAGAATATAGTAATGTCGTAAAATTAGGGACAAAGTACTAAGTACAAATGTGATTTGAAGAAGATAATTTGAAATGTCTTACCTCACAACACGAACTGGATAACCTTTCTTGCAACTAACTCTAAGAGCTTCGTTAAGCTTGTCAAACTTCTGGTCAAAGGACTGCAGTTTGTTAGTCCGCTTATTCCCACTCAAATCTCGGCCGCCACTGGCATACAAAAAGAAAATCTCTTACACAATTTTCATTAGAAAATAAACATTTTCAAAAATTCCAAAACTTCAAAAAATAAATCTTCTTTACCCAATAAATTACAACAAACGTAGAATCAATAATATGAATTTACCCTACGGCATTTACTAAATTGGCTTCTACAATCATCTATAGGCAGGTTAGTGACCCACTACAAAATGTACAAAACTGCCTACATAAAAAAGAACGACAAAAGAGAAAGCCGTACTAGTTGAATACAATCTGAGCGCAGAATTCTTATCCACCAGCAAGATGTTTGTAGTTTAATAAAATAAGCACACCATTTTATATATATATATAAACTTCACCAAAGAACATAGTCATGTTTACTCAATCTAGCCCAGTTAGCTAGAAAATGAGCATAAATATTACAAAACCTATCGATCCAACAAGCAATTTCAGCATGCCCATTAAAAAACTGTATAATTTTTTAAATATACACACCAGTTGCGAATCGTTGAAGCGTTGAAGCGTCACAAATTAATTAGAGAGAAGAAAAAGCTCAAGATACTGTTTAGCATATTATTCTTATTTAGTTGCTTTGAAAAAAAAATTATTATTTAGTTGCTTTGAAAAAAAAAATATTATTATTATTTAGTTGGCCATCTAGCTAGCGGGAATAAAATGAAAGGCCCAAAAGTATCCTGAATAAGGAATGCATTATTAGATTAAGCACAGGTGGTCACATGCCAGCACGCTTGTGTCCACCTGAATCAACAGCTATGAGGCAGACAGCATCGAAGTATATATGTATATACTAGATATTAGACAAGAGCGAACCTTCCAGTGTAGAGAAACCACTCGCCATGATCTTCGTCATCTTCGTAGCCACCAGAGAGAGCCACTGATTGGGCTCCATAATCGGACTGTCCGGCAATCCCAGCAACATGGGGTAAATGGGCTCCCCATTGTCTACAGTCCATTCGATCTTCCCATGTCTCACCAACCAGCACACCCAAGTTCCTTCCCGGGTCGTTCTCCGCTAAAATTGGGCCAAAATGGTCAGGTGGGACAGTCACAAATATCTTCCCACTGCTGGCATTAGCCTTACCCGACTTCTTGGCTCGTTCGGTCGTGAAAGCTTTGTCGGGTCTATCTTGATTGTGGACGAAGTGGCTCACTTTAGCTGCCCCACTGGAAGATGAAGACCGTGCAGTCCTGGCCATCCTTATAACTGTTACGAGGGTTGAGTTGATCCTGGGCTGGCTGCATATTTTGGAGGGAATTTGCGACCGGCACTTTGCGCAGTTGCGTTTTCCTTGTCCAATCCATTTCTGGAAGCACTTCAGGCAGAAATTATGCCCGCATGGTATCTGCATTCGATTGGGTGGATCGTCTTAAAGAAGCGAATTATGTACATCTTAATTAGCACTTGATAATATAAGATTAATGCATTAAACAGTTGGAAACGAAGTGAGCTAATTCAACACCAGCATTTACTCCATCTCGTCCAGTATCCCCATTCATTCCATATACATACATACATCTCAAATATATTGGCCTCATTCAATAAACAGTTCTCACATTTTATCAACAACCCAAGTTGCATAACAGTGACAAGTACAAGGTTTAATTGACAGACGCCAATGCGAGGATGAAAAAAATGAGATCAAGAAAGTTTTATCCTCGAAAAAGTATTAATAATTTCTTAAAAGGGAATGGGTCTATAATAAAACTTTGATAAAATCAAATCAAATCGAGTAGCCATCAATAGGACGGCAGAGATGATCCAGACAGTCAACTTTGCTCACAGATTCCCGTGATTTGCATACAACAGTTTCCACCACATTTACTGGCACAATAATTGTTTTTTTTAAAAGGAAAACCGCACACTAAGTAACATTTACACTTCCAAAGTACATTTTTTTCTTAAAATTCAAATAATGGTCGACAACAAACGAAACAGAGTCCCTCTGACGACTTTCAATCACAACCAAAATCATAACCAAACAAATGATAGTGCATTCCACACCATGTTTATACATATAATAAATAATTTTTTTTTAAAACAGCATTTTTTTCATCACACAGCCGAGTCAATGAACGTTAAGAAAATACCATGATCATCATAGGGATGCAGCCATTATTATCAAACAAACTAGCATCATCATCAGGCAAATAACAAAGACGAAGCTGAGTATCAGATCATAAAAAACAAATAAAACGTATGATCATGGAAAGAGGGGAGAGGGGGGTTTTGAAGGAAGCAAACCGAGACAGGCCGATCCAACATCTCCATGCAAAAATGGCACATCAAGCTCTGGTCCAGAACCCCAAGCACGCGTCCCTCGGCGGCGTCTTTCTCGGCATCGCCGGCCGGGGCGCCGCCGAGCAGCTCCTGGCGCCTCCTCGCCTTCTCCGCCTCGGTCAGCGCCGGGTCGGCCTCGATCGCCAGCACCCTCGCCACCAGCCCTTCGGCCGCGGCCGGCGCCGGCGCTGCGGCGGCTCCGGCGGGGGAGCAGTCGGGGCAATGCCAGTCGAGGGTGGCGGCGACGGAGGCGGGGGGGCGGGCGAGGCAGGCGGCGTGCCACGGGCTGGCGCACAGGCCGCAGAGCAGCCGCTCCTCCTCCGGCGGCGCCGCCTTGCAGACCATGCAGACCCCGTCGCCGTCGCAAGGCAGCTCTCGACCGTCCGCCATCGCCGCCGCCGTCTTCGCCGATATCGCCCGCCGACTGCCCTACTTCTATATGTATATGTATGTATATAATATATACAGGTAGGGCTCCGGATTTCTAGATAGAGAGAGCGATCGATTGGAGTCCGCGTTTTAAGAGAGAGCGAGAGAGAGATAGAAAGAGAGTGTGTGTGGGGGGAAGTTGAAAATTGAAATATCGGGCGGAGCTGAGAGCGGAGAATCTCTACCAGAGCGATACCGAGGAATTCGTATCCTGGGTTGTTGTATGAATCCCATCCCAAATAATTTTAGATGTCAGTAGTATTTACTCGGAATAGACTTATGTTTTATAAAATTATATCATATTTATTCGTTCTAAATAAATAACGTCTTATAAAAAAAATTTAAAATATTTAAGACAAAATTTTTATTATTTTATATTTTTATATTATTTTAATCGATGAAGTCGGTTTCGAATTTTTTATAAAATTAAAATTAAATGTACCCTTTACGAACATATATTTTAGGTCTATATGCTTAGACAAGGTGGGCATAGTAAAATTTCAAGTCTCTTGTCGATAAAAAATTGTACCAATATATAGGTTTAGAGAGGAAAAATAATAAAATAGAAATTAAATTGAAATAACTTAAAGTAAATACTTGGTTCCCTTGAAGAAATAATTGTTATTATATCCATGAGTTTAGACAGAGAAATTAAAGAGGTGGAGGTTAAACTGGAATAATATTTCCACAAATGTGTAATTGACAATGCCAACAAATACCAACGATATAATAAAACTTATAACAAAATATGCCTAGGGTAGAGAAAGAAGGTCAGAGTGAGAAAAATAAAAAAATAAAAAAATAATGTACCTGTATAAAAAGGGGGAGACAAAAATATATATATTTAAGTATTTTTATAAAAAAATATTAAATATGATTATATCACGTGATCTTGTTAACTCGCATAAATACACACGACTAAAAATTTATATCTCTAAAGAAATACTTTGAATTCAGTCCATCTATTGTGTCCTTCTAGTCGCATCCCACCAATTTAAAACTTCACAACCAGATGATTTTTGTATTACATATAATTACGCAAAAAAGCAACTCATTCATATAATCTGAAATGATCTAAGTATTATAATTGAAGGAGGGAAATATGGGCATGATTATAAACTATACCTGAAAACAGGGAATAACTATTCTGGGACGGACATTGGGCCTAGAAAGAGAGTGGGGTGAGGGGCGTTTTGAAAGTGTTATCTACGATGGCGGGTACTAGTCGGGGAAAAGGATGTGACGGTCAGATATGATCCACGTGTAGGCACCCTATTCAACAATGTTAGCTGACCGCACTTAACCCGTGATAACACGTTTAAAATAATAATTTAAACCGTGTTAAAATTATTATTTGTGGTGGGTGTGACTAATCTTTTACGCGTGCCTGGCCGGGTCGGCCGATGACGAACACGCGTATATGATATAAATAATGATATATTTGGATGTTTGATATTTAAATAATTTATTTTATACAGGTGGTGTTAAAAAGGCCCAACATAGATAAAGATGTGTTTGAATATTTGATATTTAAATAATTATTTTTATAGAGCATTATTAAGGAAGACTTTATCACCGTATTATTGAGTTTATCTTATATTGATTGTGAATAATATCGATGATTTGTATATAAATTAATAAAAAAATCACCTGATAATTTAATGAGAATTTGTAATATATGAGTTTCATCTGATAAAAAAAGAATTATCAAACGATAATAATTTTATGATCACCCGATAGGTGAAAGAGATATTTATTGAATTTATCTTCCATCAATCATGGTTGATGTTAATCATTTGTATTAAACTAATAAAAAAGTTTTATTTGTGGATCTAATTTTTGGATTAAAAGAACGGAACACCTGTTATAAATCCTTTAGATAGAATGAAAAACCTCTTCTCGCACTTCCACATGTGAAAATTTAAATCAAAGATGTCTTGCAAGGAGAGGGTGATCCCAAACCAATGTCAGGGTAAACTTGGTGGGACTTGAATTTAACTTTTAGTTTGAAGATACAATATATCCAAAAAGATTAATTAATATCTGAATGATGATCAATGAAAGAACTTATTATTTAAATATATATTGAATACCGTGTTTAAAATTTATTTTGGGTTATAAATGGGAACTATGCATAACGAGAATGACTCGAACTACCTTGCCAACAAAATCAGTCCGAATTAGATCAGTTTTCAACTGATGTTTGTGTTTTCAAGCTCAAGTAAATGCTCAAGTAGCTCAACGAAGTATGATCTGAGCTTGAACTAAAAGTATTTGATTTGAAGCTTGAGCTACATAATTGAAATTCAATAACATATACTCTATTTGACATAAATCTTTTAGTCATTATCATATTATACACATTTTATTGATATATTACATGCAAGTGGGTCTTATTATGTAATTATTATAAAAAAATTATTACCTCTACTCGTGAATTGAACAATTTTACAATTAAAGTTTTGAACAAAGTTTTAGCGAAATAACCCAAAGGGCTGTATACTTCTATTAACCTCAGTTCCACTCGGATTAAAACTAATTAAAATAAACACGAATGGAGATTGATCATATGAAATGAGCTGCTCATGTTTGGTTTGAAACAATAAAACTTCACATCAAATAAAGTTTGAGCCAAAGAATTTGAAAACGAACTAAACACTAGCATAGTAATATTGTTAAACTTGATTGGATCGGCTAGTTTATAACCCTAATTGACTTTAAATTTGTTAAACTTGACTGGATCCACTTTTTCTTGCCTTAAATTTGATTGATCCAGTGAATTAACTATATGGATCATACTTACACAGACAATTTTTTTAAGCCAATTAAATTTAAAATAGGGAAAAATAAGAAAAAAATTTATTGGTGTGTAAAGGATTTCCATGTATAATCTTTGATTTTTGTCAACGTGGTGCATTTGCTATTTATTCAAATGTTAATTGCCCAACCCTTAGCCTGCGGTATAATAATGGAAATTAAGGCAACTGTTTAACAAGATATTGATAACAACTAAGAATTGTGTTTGTGGGTATATATTATGGTGATGTGTTTGAGATTTACAGTAAGAACAAGTAAACACTACTATGACAACTTCTTCCCCAAGTTGCACCTTAATTTCTCCAATTTGGAGGACACGTACTAGAACTGATCAGTACAATTAAAAATTAACCATAGTCATTTTGCACGACAAAAGAAAATATTGTTCTCAACGATAAAAACTATAACTATATATAGGACAAGTCTATGATACACTCATCGTTGAATCCAAAGCAACGCCTTATATTACATAAATACGAAGAACAAAAGATTATTATGCAATCAGTAAACTACACGTCTTCTTCATCGACCTCAGATACAATTCTGACGAACATGGACAATACCTTGTTGCGGCGAAAAAAGCAGGAGAGATCATTCATTGCCTCCATGGTGGTCGGCTTTCTCAAGACTGAAGGCATAATTAGGTTCTTCCTTGTCATTCTCCTCGCCGGAATGCCGGCAGCATTCGTCTACTACGTTGTCTCCGAAACCGCCGGCATGGGGGTGTTCACAGGTCTGGTAGTGATCTTGAATGCAGTCTACATGCGCGACGAGAGGAGCGTTCGGATTGAGTGAGAGATTTTGGCTTGCTCTTATTCTGATTAGCTACACAATTCCTTGACAAAAAAAGATGTAGCATTATATACATGAATGAATGTACTATAGTTAAGGGCACTATTTAGTTTGGTTGTTCTTGATCAAGTATTCCAATTGTTTTGTTTCACTTGATATGTGCCAGCTTAATAATAGTGTTCTGATTTTCAAGATAAAGCTTCAATTTTTCTTAGAATCAGTACCCAGCTAGGTTAACCAATATCTAAAAAATTAAAAATGATATCAAATTAATCAACCAAATAAAGATTTCAGTATTCTAAAGCTTCTACGACATAGCCAAAGGAGGTTGAATTATTGTATACTTGAATTGAAATCTTGCTTAGAGATTAAGGCGTTGGAATTAGTAACTAAAAACTTTTCTATGTATTCCTTTATGCAATGCATGCACTTAACTGAGAAAATTAAAACTCTATGCATGTATCTTTACGTGTTAACTATTTGGAATATGCGTGATAGGCGAACTTTATGAATATTTTTTTAAATATAATAATTTTAAGTATATTATTAGTATATTTTTTAATTTCTATTGATAATTTTAATAATGAGAAAATTTTTGTAAAACGATTTTTACGCCTCATCTTTATGTCATTATTACTAACTCTTTATAAACAATAACTAAAAAAACTTCATATATTTTATATTTCATGCCAAATAAGAGTAATTATATATATATATATATATATATATATATATATTTCATAACATCTAAAAATTGTTTTGAGACATTAACCTATAAGGATGGAGTAGATATTGTTTATTATGAATTATAGGGAGAAATTTCATATGTTATGTGTGAAAGGGATAAAAAGTGTACTATTTTGCATAATACCTAGTGCACCCTCTATCAAAAATTTACAAAGGGGAGTTTACAAAATCATAATTCCAAGATATAAGATTGGTTCAGTTTAGAAAATAACGTAGGTTGTCCAACATCAATATAGAGTGTAGAACTCACGACCTAAGTCAGAGTTTTATAATTTGAATCGGTCGGTTTGACTGTTATTTTTAACATGCTGAGCTAAAGTGAACTACATATTCTGAGCCATGAGGGTCATATATACTCAATTATATAAAAATAACGTTTTTAAGAGACCAACAAAATGAGTTATTAGAGTATATGAGAGTATGACCAATTTTTTTAATTTTTAGTGGACTGTAAAATTTGATTTAGGTTGTTGTTCGGGTAGGATGTATTATTTATTATTTTTTGGGTGGGTTAGTAGGCTTACAACATGTCATTTGAGTTAGCACTCGATTATTTTAATCTATGGTAGTTTATTATATTTTATTTTTTTATTTTTTGGAATTTGTTTATTAATATTAACTCAAGTCAAGATAGAGTTAAATTTTATTTACAAAACTATCTTGGCACAAACCCTGATGCCCTTCCCGTGTTTCTTCCCGTGTCACCGCTGGTTGGTAGAGATGCCACCCAGCACCCTTGAATCGCGGCCGCCTAGCCTCGTTGTCGCAGTCAGCAAGCCCCCTCCCTGACCAAGTCTTCCCTTCTTCTCCTACCCTTCCTTCTTCCCTTCTTCCTCCTCCTACCCTGGTAGCCGACCATCCTTCTTGCCCTTTGTTGCCGTTGGCGCACCGCTATTGCCTCGCCTCAAACAGGCTAGTCACTCCCTACATCGACCTCTTCTTCCCTTCCCTTCCCTTCCCTTTTCCCTTGCCCTCCCCTACCCTGCTCGTCCTCTTCCCTATTTGATTGGCCGACGACAACACCAGGTCGCCACCGGCCAATTGCCAGTAGTACAGTCATCGGCCAGCCAGTGGTGGTGGTTGCCCAACCTATTTCCCCACCTACCTCCCTCCTCACCTCCTCTTAACTGTGCGGCAACTGCTGCCACCCTCTTGGCAGCCACGACCATTGTTGCGTTGCCAATTTCACACCTAATCATTATGAGACGCTTATTACTTCTCAAGTTTTAGATTTTTAATTTACTTTGATCATTATGTATATTATTCATAATTTTATAAATTTTCAAATTTTTGTTAATATGTTAATTTTGAAATTTTGTGATAATTATTTGTTAATTTATGTTTTTAAGAATTAATAATGATTAATGATAATCCGTATTAATTGAATATGATATTAAATCTATTATGGATGATGTTTGGAATTGTGATAATTGTGTATTAGCATTATAAATGTATCAGTTAATCATTAGTAATTAGGAAGTTAATTCATAATAAAAATTAGAAGTGGAATAGCATAATTATCATTAGTAAATATAATTAATGGTAAAATATTATAAATAAGATTACTGAGCTAATTAAATAAAAAATATCAACATTAGGGCTACTAATCTGATTTAATGAGGATTGACATGAACATGTTATGGGTAAAATATCATAAATAAGATTACTACACTAATTATTCGGTTCAAGTTCGTTTAGCTTTTAGGCTATGAGTATTGGGCCCAAATGGTTATATGAACATGCTATTGAAGCTGAGTATGCCTGATATACAGATGATAGCTTCTATTATATTACATTAGAGTATGAGTTATTAGTGTATACTCGAGGTATAGGGTTTTAGGGTTAGATCTACGTCGTTGCAGTGTTTAATATCCGTTTGGATTTCTTAAGGTACTTCATTTACATACATTATAGAGTTTTCAGACTATCGGATTACCCCTATGGGCCCAATTTGATTTGAATCTTAGATCTTCGTCCGATCAAGTTTAGGGTTTCAAGGGTCATTTAACTTTTTTGCTTCGATTTTTCATCTATCAAGTCTTTGTTAGGCTTCGAGTCCGTTTTGACTTTTATATATATATATATATAAAAGT
>JAVDBV010002429.1:0-15861 GCA_032619315.1 Piper longum
GCTCTTCTCCGGCGAGTCCTGCGGCGGTGCTTCCGGCGAGGTACTCGTCGGAGTTGTACCATCTCTTCAGCGACGAGAACGCCAACGCTTGCTGCGTTATGTGATAATGTCGTTTCCCGGCGTCAATTTGCGGTAACTTTTTTTCTTTACATAATTTTGTCGCTTACATGGTCAAATTTGCATGAAAAAAAAAATCAAAGATAGTATGAAGTTGTGCTTATAATCATTATTAATAAAATGTATATCTATACGTACGAATATGATCTAATTTTAACTAGACGTGGAGAGTGCATGGATATTTTCAGTTCACTAAATTTTATACTTTATTATTATGCTTAAGAGGGGGACGATGTGGACAGAAAGACAAAGAATATTAATATATAATGATAATAATAAAATAAGTACAATTTGTATCTCTTCCGCCGTTCACTTAAAATTAGTTTCACACTAATGATAATTATTTTTGTTATTTTCTCAAAATCATTTTCTTCCTTGCAATTCACCTCCCTTTATTTGTAATATTGTATACTAGGCAAGTGAACGGGTTAGTTCATAAATAATTTTAAATTTATAGATAGATTCTAATTTTTGAAGATAGAATCTAATCAAATGAGAAAATAGATAAATTCTAATTATATATGCAAATCCTTGAGAATAATAAAATAGACTTGACTTTTAAAGATAAATTATAACAATTTGATCTTTATTTTATTTTATTGTATTTTAATGAGACCAATCTTTTACTTTATCCGATAAAGACTTAAAATTCTCCTTTTATCAATAAGAATAAATATATAATTAAGATTCAAGCATGAAAATTAAAATTAAAATTTTAGTAAATGACATTTTTTATGGATATTTTTGATAAATCCTAAAGATTTAAAGTGGTTATTTCCGAAAAAACTTTTAAAACTACTTTTAAATTTCTATAAATTATTAAAAAATTTCCTAAAAACTATCATTAGCCTTAATTATCAAAGATCTTTTCCCCCACCAACCTCTTCCGTCATCTCCTCCGTGGATGCAAAGATATGCAACAGCGATGGAACTTGTTCTGATGATAATTTATAGTCGAGGTCGAGCCATGCATCGTATCCATCTCCAGAAAATCTGTCAATGGCCAAGTATGCCCCAGTGTAGCCAGGGGAATGAGACACGTACTAATTTGTTGGCAAGAATCATACAATAATGGTCTGCCAATATCTTTTGGTGGCATAGCCAACGATCTCTCCAAAAGTTAAATATATAAAGGGTCATCTTCTTTGGCTTGACGTCGATCAAACAAAAGACATGAAAACGCATATGAATCTGGGAGTCAAAGCGACACAACACAGAGTATCAAAAGCATTAGATTGATGCAAATATTTTGGAAAGCAAACTTAAAAAATGTTTGGCATATTCGCGGTTGGATACATATATCCTATTCTTCATAGCATGACCAACTTTGTTCTTGTGAGTTGTGATGGCTCTAGAACGACCAGATGCACAGTGTAAGGTGGCCAAGTGGGTGCAAATTGCACGATATGAAAGGCCTAATGTGATCACAACTACCAGCAAGTTTATCCGCGGTAAGACAAAATCAATGGTCATTAAAGCAAACGAAGAAGCTGAATATTTTACTGAGAAATTAAATTAACCAAAATCCAGATAGAAAATTTTCTCAAAATAGTTCCCGGTGAAATTTTCAGGCAAGTCCATGCATGTCATACAATACTAAAGCAGAATGGATCTAACTAAACCACTATCACTATCTTTCACACTCCAAAATGTTAAGCGGTTGCGGCTGATGCTGCAGATAGACGCTTCCTGGCCTCCTCAATGATGGAAAGCTTAATACCCTTGCCCTTAGGAAGAGACACCAAAGGCTTTGTACCCTTTCCAATTGTGAAGACATTTCCCATTATTGTCGCAAATTCATGACCAGTAGCATCTTGGACATGAATAGTCTCAAAGCTTCCCTTATGCTTCTCACGATTCTCAATCACTCCAACCCGTCCTCTGTTCCTACCACCAGTAACCATAACAACATTACCAACGTCAAACTTGATGAAGTCTATCACCTTGCTCGTCTCAAAAACAATTTTGATTGTATCATTGGCTTTGATGAGTGGATCAGGGTAGCGGATGGAACGTCCATCATAAGTGTTGAGGTAGGGTATGCCCTTCTGGCCGAACTGGAATGACCGAACCTTACAGAGCTTGAACTGAAAAAGTAACAAAAACAGACTGCTTTTAGATTCTTAGTGCTACCAAAAATCCATTTTAGGTAATCAGATAAATTTGCAGACAGAAAAGGCATGCTCAACATGCCTATAAAAAGCAACACACCTTGCCTTCCTCATCCCTTATCGTGTGGAGACGGAATCTACCCTTAGTATCATAAAGAAGACGGAAGTTCTCATTGGTTTTTGGTATGGAAATTACATCTGTAAATATTTCAAAAAAATTGTTTAAGTGCTTGAAGGAGAAAATTAGTAACCATAATCTATTTTTGAGTACTGGAAACGAGGGTGGTTTGATAATATATCAAACAATCTAAATATCAAGTTTTCTTCTTGCAGAATATAGGCTTATGATGGTTTTGCATAATACATCTTATCTACGAAGGCAATGAATAAAATGTACAATATGTTGTGCTTACCCATGAAACCAGCAGGATATGTCTTGTCAGTCCGAACCTTTCCATCAACAAGCACATGGCGTTGCATCAGAATGGAAATAACCTCGCGATAAGTAAGTGCATATTTCAATTTATTCCTAAGAATAAGGATCAGGGGCAAACATTCGCGGGCTTTGTGTGGACCAGAAGACGGTTTGGGCGCCTACAAAGAGCTTACTCATTTTAACAAAAACATGGTGCACAGTACGGGAATGGCATTGAAAAGGATGTCTTAAATCTAACACGTACAAATGCACCACCAAGCTTGTCAAGCATCCAATGCTTGGGGGCATTGAGCCGCTTCAAATGCTTCTTCAACCCCCTAGCCTGTTGTACAGAAGCAAAAGTGAGAACAAATTTTTTTTTAACGTAGGTCATGGACGCACATCCCCAACATCAAACCATTGAAGCCCTTCAATTTATCTTCAACAACGATAAAAATTAATGTCGCGCCATACTGAATTCAACCAATCCTTGACTAAGAATCACATTAACTCGTCAATCTCTTAACAAAGCTAATTCTCATATGGATATTCAGTTAATTAGCAACTTTAACTCCATAAAAACACATAAAGAACACCATCAATGGCCGCTTTTTAGCAAAAAAAAAAAAAAAAAATTACATGAGCTTCCGCAACAATCCACAAACTAGTTTAAGACCAAAGCACAAGCAGCATTGGGCACACACCAGAACGAGCAAGACGGAAACTTTCAGACGGCCAAATAAGCCTCTAACCTAACTAAACACCGCAAAGACGCCAAAACTTTCACGTTCTACATCGGCGTGATGCACGAAGACCAATGAGGGAACGAGAAGGAGATGAGGGCGACTCCCGTGTTGCGGCGTCCGACGGTTACAGAGCTCAAGAGGGGCGGAGCGAGCGGCGGAGTGCAGCCGGAGACGAAATCCTAGGAAGTGGAGGCCTTTATTATTACGAAGTTAGCCTTGGGAAATGATTGTAATCTCAAATTTTGCCATTACGTTCGGATTGGCCTGCGTGTCGCAGCGCCAGCCGTCTCCAAGTCGTATCTACACATGGGCTGCGGCCCGGCTAACATTTATTTTCTTTTTTAGTAATAATCAGCACCACGTCTAATAGCAAATTTGACGCTCAACTAAGAAGTAAATATGTATATATATATATATATATATATAGGGGAAATAATATATTTATAATTAATATTTTAAAATTATCATCATAGATATTAAATAAGTGATAATTTTCTTACGGATGAGGAGGTGGGACAATTAATTATTACTCTTATTTTTTTATTTAATATTATCGTGAAACGGCTTCTGCTTATGTGGGGTGATAAAAATTTGACAGATTTTAATTTGCACCCGAGTAACCTAATGCACCAGTATAATTTAAAATTTCCTAGCAAATTCTATTGTTCTACTCCTATTGATTAAGTGAGTAATTAATTACTTAAATAGCTATAAATTATATTTTTTATGAAAAGTAAAAAAATTGACTATTTAAATTACAAAAAATAAAAAATTAAGTTCAATTTTTATAATGTAGCCTCTCCTTCATTCAAATATTAGAGTCTGCTATCGAATAAAAATTTATTTCTAATATATTAAATTATTAACAAAAATTTATGCACAAAATTAGAGTCTTTGTATCTTTAACTTAGACAGCGTGTGATTGCTTAGTTATTTTTACATTTTAGCGTAAAGGACATAATTAGTAAATCGATTGAACAAGATTTAAATATAAAAATAACAACATCATTCTACAAGCACTATTAAGATAATTACAATAATTTTCAAGGTCTTCCAATATTTATTTATTATAAGACTAAATCAGCATCATAAATGATTGCATCTATTAAGTGATAATTTTTAAAAATGTCATTGAGGACATCAATGGGTATGTTGTAAGACCTAATCAATATTATAAGTGATAGCAACTATTAATTGTTAATTTTTAAAAATTATTATTAAAAACATTTAATAAGTGCTAAAATCTAGTGATAGCATCCAATAAAGCTCCTTGCAACACACTCTCGTATTATCACTGTTATTAAAAAGTCTAAACATAACAATTTTTTGTTTCCTCCATTAGCGGAAGTATGAAGAAATTTTTTTGTTCTTCGCTTTTCTCCATTCTCCATTAGGCCTTGATCTTTTAAATCTACGGGCATATTATAATCTTTGTTTCGGCTTAAATCAAATATTTGCCAAACATTTATTCGAAATAGTTTATTGAATCCCCTATGCATATTAAATAGTGATTAGAAGTATTAATCCTTATTCATCCTACTTGTGCATTAAAAAAAAAGAAACTCTACTGGTTTATAACATTTCAACTCTACATATTATATGCAATTAAGTTGTCTCGTAAATAAAAGCAAGTTGAAAAAATTATGAAATATATTAATAGTAATTATGCTAAAAGCATTTATCTTTTACTAAAAAGTTATTCATTTTCAAGTATTTTATAATAAAATATGACTTCGCACCAAGTAGTCCCCATAAAATTTTCATATCTGTTAATTTATTTTAAAAAATACAATTGACATAATGAAATTTTGTCGTGAATATATTTTACATCTTATATTTAGATCACAACTAATTCGTTATAAATTGCAACTAAAACAATTTTATTCGTTTTACATCTTTTTTTATGCCAAAAGTAAACGGGCCCAAATGAAAATTACCAATAAGCTTAAGCCTGAAGGAAAAAAATGTTTTGACTTGATAGCCAACCAAAAATCTAATATCACTTAACACGGGAAATTTTAAAAAACAAATTGAACCAACTTTTTTTAGATTAATGCCCGCACTTAGACACACCCATAACTCGTTTAATAATTTATTTAAATTATCAACAATTATATATCATAAAAAACAAAAGCAAAGTTTCCCACATCACTTTCAAACTCCTCATCTAGCAATGATTAAAAAAAAACCCACATTGCTCAACATTTTTTAGCTAAATTATATTCCCAAAAAAATTGAGATTGTCAAATATGAATGAATATTCTCACATCAACTCAAAATATACCTAGCCATATGTTAAAATCACATTTTTGTTATTTTTTTCAAACTTGACAAAGCTATTTTCACTTACAAACATTTTAATAGCCTAAAGGTTCATATTGTTTTGAGATGATGTAAAGATATCCACAGTATTTTATACTATTTTTTAAAATATAATTATTTGAATCATTTAAAAAGATACATTGACCATATTTAAGGTTAATGTGATAGTTAGTGGTCTAAAAACGAGTAATAGTTGATACTTTTGTGTGAAATTAGATTATATGAGGAGTAAGAAGAGTTAAATAAATAGTTACTGAGACTAAAACATTTACTGTTATTATTGGGTTAAATGATAGATAAATGGGATAATCTCTTGATTTGTTGTTGATAAAGGTTTTCGTAAAATTAAACAACATTAGTCACCACCTAATTATTGGGTTAATTTTTGAAATTGAAGTGGGGCCACTTATCCGAGGACATCTTCCTCCACCCGCTTCGTCCCCGGGGAGGCGCCCATGGACGCCGCCGCCTTCTTCCACCGCCTCCCCTCAACCGCCGCCGCCGCCGCTTACCCTCTCGCTCTCCGACAGTCTCAAATGGCCATCCGCCCCTTCCCCTCCAAGGTACTCCCTTTCTCTCTCCCGCTCGCTTCTTTCAAGAACTAGTGTAGTACTAGGAATAGGTTTCTTGCGGAATTGATATAGGAACTAGGAATCCATCAATGAGCACTTGGTACACTCGTAGCTGTATTGCCTTGATGGACACCAGCTCCAAAGATCGTTTCTTGCAGGAACCGCTTTAATTTTTCTTTTCTTGACGTGTAGTTAATTTGATGTGGACAGAAGGAAGCACTTTATAAAAAAAAAAGTTACAAAAATAATTTAGTGCCCTTGTTACTCTATTTTGTTCTTCCCTATCGTTCTTGGATTGATTGGGGTAAACCAGGTCACAAGCTCACCGTGTGCTGTTTCATTTTTATGAACCGCTGTTTTTATTAATTAAAGGATTTATGGTCCAATTTAGATTGATAATCCGTGTTGTGTTGAAGTGGATGCTTTTCAAACATACATAGCCATTTTGTCTCTGCGTGCTTGGCATTTGCACTATGATTGGAGTGCAGATTCATGTTGTGGGTCTTTTTTAAGTGGTCTATGCAACAAGTTTAGATTTTTATAATGCCGTGTATCCCCTATCCAGCTGTTTAGAAGCTAACGTGCTCTGGTGTAGGCATTTTTGGAAAAGCCATACTCCTCTGTCACAAAAGCTTCCGCAACATACTACTTTCAAAGAGGTTGTTTAGAGAGGGTTTTATTTCTTTCAGCTAAAGGCTACTATACTGAGTTTGGTGCTTCTGGGAGGTTGATTCCTTCTAGGAAATGCTGTACTTCTATCATGGCAGCAAAGAAATCTGACGGTGTGTTCATAGAGTTGCTGTTTTCAGTTTGTTTTAGACAAATTTTAAAGGACTGGTATTAAAAGCTTATGATACTGTTGTTGTCATGACTTGTTTAGGTTCAAAGCAAGAAGATGGAATATACAAGAACACTCTTGATCTTCCTAAGACTAAATTTGATATCAGAGCAAATGCAGTCATGAGGGAGCCAGAAATTCAGAAACGATGGGATGAAAATCGGGTGTATGAGAGCGTGTACCAAAGGAATAGTGGGGTAAATAACCTATGTCCTTCTATTGGCATTTTTTGAATGTCCAGCTTTTAATTGCTTGCTATTAAATTTGCAGGAAAAATTTATTCTCCATGATGGGCCGCCATATGCAAATGGCGATCTTCACATGGGGCATGCTTTGAATAAAATACTGAAGGATATAATTAACCGTTATAAGGTACCCTTTGTTCTTTTTAGGTTGCTTATAGTGGTTTGTGTTAGTGATCTTTGACCTTCATGCATGTGTGCTTCTTCTGTGAGAGATAAAAGGCATTTGGTGATTAATGCTCTAGATTTGTGCTTCACTTGCTGAGCAAGCAATTGGTTGTTTGATGTTTATTTTTTTTCATCTAAAATATCAATGTCGTATGATTTGATTGGGGATGTTACGCAGAACTGATGTCATGAGTATTATTTTTTGTTACGAGGGTTGCTCGAGCACTATGACATTGCACTTATGTAATTTTTTGTTTGCTATTAAAAATAATATTGTCCAAGCATACCAAGTGCAAGGGCCTTGAGGATTCAATATATTTTTGGTCGTATACTAGAAAAATGTTGTGCTGGAGTAGTTATTTAGAGAAGATTTGTACATCAGTCAAGTGAAATGTTATATTTACAAGGTTTATTTGTAGATCAATAGACAAAGTTTGGGTCATGAATTTTAATTTCCTAATCATGGTTATTGATGCTGAATGTTTTGCAATATGTTGTTTTGTGTGGAACTGTTATTATGTTTTGTAATTGCAGCTGCTTCAAAATTTCAAGGTGCATTACGTACCCGGTTGGGATTGCCATGGACTGCCTATTGAGTTAAAAGGCAAGCAACACTGCACTATCAATGATTGATTTCCTCGTGTGTTAATAATTTGTTATTTCGTGTTTTTTCTGTGCATGATGCATTGCCCTAAGATTGTATTTATCCATTTCATTTTTAATGATGTTTTATTTTTCCAGTATAACTGTATGGATACATTGCAAAAAATAAAGCTATGGGCCAGTGGAATAGAGTTGAAATGACAGTAATTTATCTCTAACAGTAAATATCATATTTTAGTGTCATGATGCAGCATGGAGAAACTATATTTTGGAATTGGAGGTAAAACAGTTTTTATGTTGTTCATTTCCGTTTCTTCTGTTGTCGTTGCTCTTTTCTTGTGTCTACAAGTTATCCTTTTCATTCTCTCTTTCTAAACTTTCTGAGTGTTCTTTTCTAGCCCTTTTCTTGAATTGGTCCAAGTTTATTCCTACAAATATTACGAGCCACCAAAAGCCGTGAAGGAAAAACTAAAAAAAATGTATTGAAGGATCAAAATAGACCCAATGCTAGCTATAGGCAAACATCATTTTTTTAGTTCCATGAACTCTTTTGTATCTTTACTTTCACACTCTTCTCCCTTTTTACTTGTTATGTTGACATAGTTGGTTGTATTTCTTTAGTCCTGCATTCAATGGATGACGATGCCCGCAAGCAGCTTTCACCATTGAAACTAAGACAGAAGGCTGCTAAGTTCGCTATAGATACTGTTAAGAAGCAGATGAAATCTTTCAAGGTGATACTCAGTTTTTGAGACCTTTCTCCCAAGGAAGAAACTTGTCTCCTTTTATCTCTATAGTAGCAAGGCACATAAAATGAAATCTTCTCGATTTTTGCAGCGGTATGGAATATGGGCAGATTGGGACAATCCTTATTTGACACTTAATCCGGAATATGAAGCAGCCCAGGTAGGAAACCTGTGTCGGTCATCATTTGCAGTATATAATCTTTGACAAATTTTGCGTTCCAGATTGAAGTTGCTTCTATTTCTTGCAATCAGTATTTTTTTATTCCACTTTTATGTTTTTGTTTTCCAGATTGAAGTGTTTGGTAATATGGCCTTGCAAGGGTACATTTATAGAGGCCGGAAACCTGTTCATTGGAGCCCATCATCGCGAACGGCTCTTGCTGAGGCGGAGTTAGAAGTGAACTTATTTTCTGTTGCATCTTGCTGATAACTTTGATGAATTCATTGCATTTAAAAAGCACATGATACTAACATTTGCCTGCCTCTGATGCATAGTATCCAGAGGGCCATTCTTCCAGGAGCATATATGCTATATTTAAGTTAATGAGCATCCCTTCAAGTCTGGATATCTCACTGCAAGATTTCTTCCCTGATTTACATGTAGCTGTCTGGACTACCACCCCATGGACTATTCCTGCTAATGCTGGTAACTTCAATCTTACTTTGTGAAGATGTTCTAAGAATAAAAGGCAGATATTAGTTAAAGGCGAAGCCAGCATCATCTCATACAACTTATTTTTCCATTGAAGAAGTGATTATTGAATCAGGAAGGACATTTCATGTAAAACTTGCCACTCTGAATGTGTTTGAGTGTGATTATAATCAAATTTTTTATATCATTTGCAGCTGTTGCAGTGAATGGGGAGCTATTATATGCAGTGGTTGAAGTTGATCATGTATTACATGATCCATCTACGTCTTCAGGAGGCAAAAAACTGGGGAGCGTTCTTAAGCCTGGGGAGAGGAAGCTTTTTATCATTGTGGCATCTGAACTGGTTTCACTGCTAGAAGCTAAATGGGGAGTGAAACTTCTAATCAGAAAAACTTTTGCTGGAAATTCTTTAGAAAATGGCAGGTAATGGTTGCAAATAGCATCTTTAAAATAATTTTTTGGTATCAATTAATGATTAGTTTCCAAATTTTTAAGTATATCTGATAAATCCAAATTCAAATTAGTGCAGAATGAAATCACAATATATCAAACTGGGGCAAAATCGAGTTACATGTTTGATCAGGGTTAAGGTTCCGCTCTTGCAGGCATGGTTCCTTGTTTAATTGGGTATGAGAAGAAAAAGAGAGACTAAAATGATGGTTGATTGTTCTTTAACTGGAAAAGAGAATATGGCACTTCTTAAAAATACTCTTACACCGTCTAGTTAATAAATGTAATAATGACCCTATTTTTTTGATAACATAACTGTGAAGTAACAACATAGAAAAGTGAATAACATGATGATAAGAAATCAAAGGAAGCACATTTAGGATGTTAATCTTATAGAAATCTGATTTTTTTTTTATGTCGCTCAGATTTTGTCAAGAAATTTGTATGAAATCAATAAAAGGTGCTTACCTGTAAGGGAAACACAAGCACACTTATTGCTCCTGTTTGCCGATTAAAAGGGTCATGATGTTTGTCTGAATCTGAAACTTTAAATTATTTAAGTAGGAGAAGCTGTTATAATTCTCTTGTTCCAGTTAACATCATTGACCTTGGATATGGTGGGTGTGTGAATCTTATTTTTAAGAACCATATTTTGCTAGATAGGTGTTGGTTCTAATTATTCATCCCCTCTTATGGCATTTTGAACTTGGCTATCAGGTACGTACATCCTGTTGATGGCAGAGAATGTCCCATTGTTCTTGGGGGAGACTACATTACTACTGAATCAGGAACTGGGCTTGTTCATACTGCCCCTGGTCATGGCCAGCAGGATTATGTAATTGGTTTGAACTATGGGCTCCCGATCCTTTCTCCTGTAGATGATGATGGGAAATTTACACAAGAAGTTGGTAAATTTTCTGGTTTGGATGTACTTGGAGACGGTAATATAGCAGTTGTCAAGCATTTGGATGAAACTTCATCACTTCTGATGGAAGAACCTTATAGTAAGTTAAATATTTGCTTGATTTAAGTTGAATACATCTCAATTAGTTCTTTTTGGTTAGAAAAGGAGGTAAGTAAACCGTCTTCTTTTATTGTAAAGGACATAAGTACCCTTATGATTGGAGAACAAAGAAACCTACAATATTCAGGGCAACTGAACAGTGGTTCGCATCTGTAGAGGGTTTCAGGCAGGCTGCTATGGACGCAATCAGTAAAGTTACATGGATTCCAGCGCAGGTACATGCAACTTGACAGTGCCTTGCTGTGAGTTATTTGTAACTTTTATTAGCCAGTGGGCGGGTATATATATGTTCCAGGGAAGCTCTTTTACATAAAATGGGTGAATTATTTCTGCAGTATCCCTGATTCATGTGATATGCATAGGCAGAGAATCGGATATCTGCAATGACATGTAGCCGATCTGACTGGTGTATTTCACGGCAGAGGACGTGGGGTGTCCCAATTCCAGTGTTTTACCACAAACTTACAAAAGAGCCTCTAATGGATGAGGAAACAATCAATCATGTTAAAAGTGAGAAGAGAAATTTCTCAAGCTCCATTTTGTTTGGTAGCCTAAACTAAACTGGTGAAACTTATAACTGGGGCAAGCTTATAAAATTTATTTTATTTGTCTGTTAGCTATTATATTAAATAAAGGTAGCGATGCTTGGTGGTATATGGGGGTTGATGAACTATTACCAGATAAATATCGAGCAAAAGCATCAGATTATCAGAAAGGAACTGATACAATGGATGTTTGGTTTGATTCAGGTGTGTGTATTATAGCACATTCTATCGCTTAAATTCTTTCTTGCTCTAACATTAGCTATTATCGGTCTCCACTTAAACCTTGTAGGCTCATCTTGGGCGGCTGTGTTGGAGAAAAGAGATGGTCTTCAGTGGCCTGCCGATTTGTATATAGAAGGAACAGATCAGCATCGTGGATGGTTCCAAAGTTCTTTGCTTACTAGTATTGCCACAAAAGGTTATGGCGAAACTTATATTTGTGTGTTTGCAATGTGTATTCTTTCCTCTATATTCCTTATGGTCAAATATGTCATATTTGATTAATACAACTGATTGGATTTTTGTTTTGGTCAATCAGGAAATGCTCCATATTCGTCTGTCATAACTCATGGATTTGTACTGGATGAGAAGGGGTTAAAAATGAGCAAATCTCTAGGAAATGTTGTAGATCCTCAAACTGTAATTGAAGGAGGGAAAAACTTGAAGGTTGGTCATTTCAATGTCAAAAATAGTCAAGCAGTAGCAAGTTGTGTCATGATGGTTATTGTTTCTTTGATAGGAACAACCTGGCTATGGGGCTGATGTGTTGCGCCTTTGGGTATCTAGTGTGGATTACACTGTTGATGTTCCAATTGGACCACAAATACTTCGGCAGACGTCTGAAACATACAGAAAGCTGAGAGTAACACTGAGATATCTTTTAAGCAATCTTCATGACTGGAAGGTATATTAATGCTGCTGTCAGATTTGAGCATTTTGTTCTCATTAAGTTGGATTTTTTTTTTTTGTTTGCTACTCTCTTTATTCTTTTTTTGTTTTCTGTTGCATTTAGGTATTATATATGTATGAGTTGAACTGATTTATTAATTTGTTGAACATGCTGGGGATTAACTTGACAATATACAAAGAAGTTAAAAAAAAGCATAAGACTACAAATGGTTTTTGATGAAGCTTCATGGGAAAGTTAAGTCTGACTGAACCCTATTTGATTGATGGGGGTGATGATGGTGATAGTTCAATGCTTAAGTGAGCTTTTGTAATTATTGGCTCAAAAGTATTGGCCTTTGTATGAGCAATTCATGCACCGCACCTTAGGGAGAACAATTGCAGTCTAGTGAGTGTTGAGCTTTGCTTGGATTAAACTAGGCTTATTTGCTTTTGAGTTCAAATCAAGCCTATAGGTACATGGGCTGATTAGAATTTCAAGTTTAGCTCGAGCTAGCTTATTTTTTATTCACACATGCTCATCTTTACTATAATTTTCATGTTAGTTTCGTTGTAAGAACTAATATATCTCAAATTGTCCTCTTTTTTTATTGAAAATAGAATAGCCATGCATTAAGACTTTATCCGTCCTTCCTGATTGTTGTAATGGTTACTTGACCAACCTGCCCTTTCTTTCCTGACAGTTGTTGGATTCATTACAATTAAATAATTTTATCAGTGCCGTGCGCCTCCTTGGTGTTTAGATATGTTTTCTTTTCATGCCATATCCATTATACACAGATTGATACTTTTTAGTAGATACAAGTAACTTACGAATAAGCTGGGGACAGATTGGTTATGCTTTTTTATTATGTTGCGTAACTTTGTAAGGCTATCTGTGTTTTTTAACTACGTTATGGATTGGTCAAGAGAGAAAAGTGTTATCATAATCTTTTTTACTACTGTAGCTTTGTTTAGTGTGAATAATTTGTTGGTAGTGAACTACATTCCAGTGTTGCATTTACTATTTTTACATGCTTTAAGGAGTATATCTGGTCTTGTGTCCTGTGGTATGCAATTTGTAGAATGAAGATGAAGTTCCATATGAAGATCTCCCCACTGTGGATCAGCACGCACTATACCAACTTGTGAATGTAATAAATAGCATTAAGGAAAGCTACGAGAACTACCAGTTTTACAAGATAATCCAAGTATGTTAACTTCTATTTATCATTTTGTGAGGATATAATAGAAATTAGGAATTCAGTTTGTTATTATAATATTTGAATTGAATTACTTGCTTGAGATGATCTTTTGTTTTTTATTATGCAACCTGCTCTACATAGATAGAATATGGTATTATTAAATGGCCGGAAAGTCAACCTCTGATTTCTGACTTTCATTTTCAGATCATTCAGCGTTTTGCCATAGTAGATTTGTCAAATTTCTATTTTGATGTTGCCAAAGATCGACTTTACTCAGGGTAATATCCTTGATGAGACATTTTATTTCAGCCTTTGCAACTTTATCGTTGTTATCTGTACAATTATGCTGTCAGCAGGGTGGCAATAAACAGAGCAAATATGTGAAGTATTTAATTGTTGTCAAAACCTTAGATAGTCAGGCTTAGGTGGCTCATGAGTATGTTCATCTTATTCCCTTCTTAGAATCTGCCAAAGTGCTTCTATTTAACCACTCAGTTTAATTGTTGCTAATTAGTCCATGCTTGGAATACAAGCTTACCATGTTTCTTTGATTACACAAGTAAAATGACATTCATCCTTTAAGTTACAGTTGTTGACTGCTCGTAAAAAAGATTTACTTGTCCAAACACATGTTCTTCTTCAATTTATTAAACAATTGGTAGCTTTCAGGGGAACTGGAAGCTTCACTCGAAGAAGTTGTCAAACGGTTTTGGCTGCGCATTTGCTTTCTATTGTCAGAGTTTTAGCTCCTGTCCTGCCTCATTTGGCTGAGGATGTATGGCAGCATCTTCCATTTGAACTTACTTCAAAAGATGGTTTGGAGGCCAAATTTGTATTTGAAGGAGGGTGGCCAGAAGCCAATGAGAGGTGGCAGGCATTTCCTGTTGACGATGTTGAGTTTTGGAGGAAACTCCTTGAGGTAGAATCTTATCCTGTGGGTAGAAATTTCAGTAGCTAAGGTTTTCTAGATGGCATTAGGAAGTTATTTGTATTTTTTAATGATGAAGAAGATCTGAATGTGCTCCTTCATTTTGCTCCTAAGTTTTCTAATATGAGCTGTCTTGTACCAGCTGAGATCAGAGGTAAATAAAGTTTTGGAAGCTGCTCGGACTGGAAAATTGATAGGCCCCAATTTGGAGGCAAAAGTTTACCTGCACACGAACGATACTTATATGCACTCTAAGTTGCAAGCAATGTGTTCTTCAAAGCATGATGCTGACAGATTGCATCGCATATTTGTTACTTCTCAGGTAATTGATAAAATAGTAGAATGTTTATTTGCTATGCTGGTGGTTGTGCCAAAAGCTTAAAATTTCTTGAGCCACTACTGAAGAAAATGGGTATACAGGTAATAAACGTTCCATTTTTGGATAAGGATTTAACTGCAAGTGTTCCATACTCGGGAGAGTGCATGGTTGATGGGAAAATTAAAATCTGGATAGGTGTCTCTTGCGCTGATGGTCTAAAATGCGACAGATGTTGGAATTACTCTCCTCTGGTTGGTTCATTTGCAGAACATCCAAAACTCTGCGGCCGGTGCTATGATGTAATTGGTTTCTACCAACCTGCTACCTTGGCTGCAGTTAGTTAAACAAATCTGGCCATCTTGGTTTACTGGCATTATTGATGTTTGAGTGGTGTACTACTCCTTTGGAATTTTGTGGCTTCTGGTACTAAGTTGGGCATTCTACATGTCTACACCTGATCTCAGTTAGGCTAGGCAGCGGCCTTATAGGTTTTGTATCACCTGTTTATTCTATTCGCATTCAAATTGAACCCATGCGGGAAGTTAAAATTTTTTATGCAGGATGTCCTTCCACAACCCGTGAAAGAGGGGAAATAAGATGATTAACGTTGTTATTCATATTCCTTTCCACCTAAGTTATAAGGCATAAGATGGTGATGCTGCCAATTGTATGATTCTATTGTACATGTAGCAACATGTTATGCCGGGTATCATATTGTAGAGTTATCCATCCTTGTCGAGGGTAACAATTATATGATTGTAGAATTAAATATACTACAAGTTTGTCTATCTCCAATTGATATCAGCTAGACAGCTATGACCTCAAATATTGCCATTTTTTTTATGCCCAGATCAGTTTTGGGTGATCTTTAAATATCAAATACTTCTTTGTGATGCAGAATGACAGATGGTTTATTTAGTCTCATTCTTTTAAAATGTGTGTGGGGGTGTGTGTATATATATATATATATATA
>JAVDBV010002430.1:0-13090 GCA_032619315.1 Piper longum
TATATATGAGTGATAAAGCAGTTTATCATGTGCTTACAGTTGGTATCTATATCTAATGTATGTATGCAGCTTGTTTTTCATATATGAATTCCGTTTTCGCCTCGTGTTTTAAGGCGGGGATGATCAAGAGAATAAATTTTGTTCAAAAAAAAATAATAATTCGGCAAGCATTGCATATATGTATTATGCCTTCAACACATACATATTCAAACTTAAATAACCAATCACTGTGTTAAAAACTTCAAGTCCAACAGTTGGTTCATGTAGAAGGCTTAAAGCGAATATTCATTCATGGAGAAGCTTTTCTGCGAAATTTTTGGATTGTATGGGCTAAACCGTAACACTTGTGTGCCCATAATTCTCTTAAATATTTTTTTTTCTTAGATATTCAAAGGTTGTTGGAGAGATGAACTTTAAATTAAGATTCGAGTGGTTACAAACAGAAAAAAAAAAATTTATGGTCAGATGCTTTATGAAAGTTTGGAATGAGCAATATATAAACATTGACCGAGTTAATTCCCTTCTAAATATTTGAGAGTTTTTAGACAAATAATTAAACCATTGAAGTAAGAAATAATCCGAAGTATAGTTGACTTCTTTGACTGATTAGGTAACATAAGCGGTCCTCATGAATAAAAATTAAAGTCCAAGTACAAGAATTAAGCAGTAGACTATCATTAATTATGCCTTAACCAAACTCATAAAAAGCTGAATTAAGAAAAGGACCCATGTCGAGATTTTTGGTCCCAAAATTGAGGACAATGTATATGCAAAATAAAAAATAAGGACATAATGTATGATAAATTTGGTTTTTTGCAAGCTTCATATACCCATATGTTTCATTCAGAAGGTCCAGTGTCTTGTATGCCAGATCAGGAGTAGGAATCAGAGACTGCATACACATATGTTGTCGAGGAGTGAAGGAGAAAGTAGATTCCTGATCAGGAAGAAATTTCAAAGTAGGATATGATGGAAAAGAGCAATTATAAGTGAAAGAGAGGAGAGGAACTGAGCAGGGTCTGAAACCCACCCTCACTTCTCGGCAGCGATTCATGTGCTTGGTGGGACTTCTGCCCCAGCTTGTAGCTGTGAGGAGACTAGTCAACCCACATTCAAACCCTATTATACGTCAATGTTTTTCACATTCTTAGGCTTGATTAGTTCTCTCTAAATGATACATTTACTCTTGATATCTAAATAAAATGAAGAGAGTTGGTATCATAAAGGACATTCCTTCATAACATTTTTTTATTATTTGTGTCTTAATTTAGTGTTCACCTTTTAGATATCTGGCGGAAGAAGACGAACTTTTTTATATTCTTATGTTTGATAAATTCTCTACAAATTACACTTTCTGATTGTAGCATATTATCATCTACCATATATATGGGGCATTGTTTTGCTCTTCAAGCCTGTTCGAGTTGAGCTTGGCTTCAGCTGGACCTAACAACTAATAACTAACCTAACCAGTACACAAACAAAACAAACCATCATACGCCTCTAATTGAGAGTCTCAAACAATAATTCTTTTTAATCACCGACAGAAAAATTCATAACACCCACCCTTATCGAGATGTTATGATGTTAACGATGATGATGATGATGATGAAAAAAAATATAACAACACCACCGCCTTCAACAAATGATGCGGTTGCTTGCTCAAGCTCAACGGCTCAAGGTAGGCCAGCTTCCAATAGGACATTGAGCAGACTGTAAACCCTAGCCTCATTAGGAGAACAAACTAAACAACATTTTTGCAAATTAAGGTTTCAGGTGCTGGACCTGGATACTGTTCTGACCTATTTGCTTTCTTTCTGGTTCTCATTAGAAATACCGTTGCCGGGCTAAAAAAAACCATAAACTGAAATTTGAGAAGCAGCATTTGATTAGTGAGAAGTCAGTCCCACAGCAGCCACCAGTGATTTATGGGTATAATGTTTCCGAATTGCAGATTGTCGAGCACAAGTTGTCCATGGAAGCACTGCAAGGATAGGGGCATACATTCGCGCGTTACACCGGCAAAACAACGCCCCCACTCTCTGAAACGTAACTTATTATATGTAACGTAATATGCGTCTGCCTTCTCTTTGGAAAATATATTTTGCGTGATTCGGCACTCTCATGTCCCGCCAGGTTTCTGACATGGCCAAAGATACAGACTGACTTCCGAAGCGTAGATTCATCTGATTGAAATCGGTGCACTGACCTCATAAGGCACAATTAATTTTAACTAAAGAGGAGAAGTTAAGTTGACGTGTTGAACTTGGAACAGATGTTGAGAAAGTAATGCATACTATAGTAGGATGAAGGGAGTTCAAAGTAATCTAAATGAAAAAATTCATTAGACAAAAACCCACCTAAATCAAAGAAAAAAGATTCCTCCCTTTGTGTCGCCAGCTTCTTGCTAATGCAAACGGCCATGAGATTTTTAAATTAACAACTATTTTTACATAATAAAAAATAAATAAAAAACTCAGTCAAATTTTAATTCATTTCAACTCTAACATAACTTAATACAATGAGGAGATCTTATTTTATACGCAAACAAATAGTATAATTAATTATTAATGCATTATATCTTTTTTACATCATCGTATTCTCGTATATTTATTAAAATGTGTCATCTCAATATATGGTGTAAAAGTGACTCCTTAATAACTTTAGATGTCCTACATTATAATATCTTTCTTGAAAAAAAATCATCTTTAAATTCTGAAAGAAGATAATCAAATAAATCAACTTGAGGAATTAGATACGCAGAAAAATAGGTCCATCTAAGATTATTCTTCATTTACAATACGAGTGCAATAGCTAGAATGTTAGAAGAAAAGGTTTATTAAAACTACTTTTCCTTGATAGTAGACAAAATTGGAGAGTAAGGAGGCCTAATGGAAAATAATAGACAAAGAACACTGCTTTTATTTTTTTTATTTTGGGTGAATATATAAAAGATTTGTGAATTGATTGAAGAGACGACCGTCTGCGGCGATCAAAAGGTAGAATGTGCTGATTGAAAATGGAAATGATTTACGAACAAATCAAGGGTGTGATGGAAGGTAAAATGTGTTGAATAAATATGAAAAAGATGTGCAGATAGATCAAGGGGACAATATGTGGAAATGAGAAGATAGAATGTACGGTAGAGTGGTATATACAACTAGTGCCAGCCAAAATGTATACCATGGAATAGAAAACCTAAGCTTTGATAACCAATTAGATACCTAATTGCCACAAAAATTTTAAATTAACTACTCTTCCATTATAAAAGATAAATAAAGGCTCTTAACTAAATTTCAATTCAAACGTATCTTGATATAATGAGGAAGCTTTATTTTATAGGCAAATAAAATATTATAATCAGTGTTAATGCATTATATTTTTCTTAGTTCTTCGTATTCTCTTATATTTATTCAAAAGTGCCTCCCCAATGTAAGATGTAGAAAAAACTCCTTCAAAACTTTAATGTCCTAATCGCTGATGAGCCGTTCCTGCAATTAAAAGAATACAATTAGACTTTTTGGACAAAACTTTAACTCATATCCTTCTCCTCTTTTCATTTCATATGATGTATATATATATATATATATATACTCAGTATAACCGGATGCTCGGCAATCTTGCATAAGGGAGTATGGCAGAAATATTGAAATGGCCAAGAAGCTTTCCACAAGCACAAAAGCAGGCCCTACACAGGCAATGAAGTGGGAAGCCCATTTCCAAATCCCACGTACAAGACTATAAGTATGGAGTAATTAGCTTTAATTTTATACAAAAAGAACAAGACATTAGAATGCGATATGCATCGAGTTTTACCAATCGGAAGACAAATTTCATACCTTAGCTATAAAGCTTTTCCATTATGCTTCTCAGCTCCTGTCAGCTCACTGGCCGCTTCCCACCTTGAAAAAAGTGAAAGGTTGGCTGCAACATGAACACATGAAATGTAATAGATAACAACCAAGAAGCATAATGTTCATATTAAGATTAGAGAGTAACTTTTGCAACATTTTTCAAAATGCTTGTACCAAAATCATGGTGATGAAGCATATGAAAGTACAAGATCAAATTGGATATTCCAGATGTGACCGTGGTACGGTAAAATCCACAATGCAATAATAATAAAGAGAAAAAGAAAAATACCACAGACGAAATATGTAACTCGCTCAGTATTTTTCCAAGGTTTTCCAAGTCAAAAAGCATTGATGTTAACTTCTAAAATAATTCAAAAAACAAGAAAAAGAAGTTCATGTATTGCACAAGCCGGTAAAAAATGAACTCTGCCTCAAATGTCCTACCTCGTCTACGTCAATTTTATAAATATTGACGTTCGGGTACTTCTTGCTCAATTCTTCTATGAAAGGTCAAATAAACTTGCCTGCATATTATTGTTGAATTAAAACTTCTGAAAGGTTTTCTGCTGCAATATTACTTTAATTGATTGATATATTACCATTGGAGGTATTCAACGCTCAGATTTTCACGAGCTACTATCTACGACTTCCACAAGAAGAAAGGAAAATTCAATTAAACAAATTATTCGGAGTTTAGACATTTAGAAATTATTTGACTATCTCTGCTTGTTGTCAAGCAGGAGGTAAAGCAATAAGACTACATTAATGAACATTAATGGTAACTGTCCTTCGGCGAACGAAAAAGGTTTGTGACAAAATTATAGATGATATTGTTTTAAGTTCCTTCTTCAAGGCATAAATTAAAACCTCTCTACATCAGAGGATACCCTTAAAATATTTTTTATTTTTTATTGACAATCAAGGTTCAGTTTTTGCAAAATCAAGCTGTTACAGGTCTGCTGCATGGTGGATTGTCACGATGGAATGGAATGGTAGTTTACAGATGATAGCTCAAAAGGAATTTGATATATGGTTTATGAAAAATATTTCCACAGAGAAGCTTGAATCCATAAGTTGTCTACCAAATTGCCATTCATGATGTTTCCAATGAATATGATTAAAAGAATGGATCGATAATGAGCTCGTTTCTTCAACTCTAAACATTGTTAAATATAGAAACTGCTTTTAACACGCATGGTTATATATAAGCCAGAATGTGAAAAAAAAAAAAAACAGTTTAAACATCTTATAGGGGCCACGCCACGATGCAGTATAATAGAAAACTATAGGCAGGCTGCCATCTGAAAAAATCCGATAAAATGTTACAAATATTATGATAAACCTAAGATACATTTAGCTAGACAGCAAACTGGAAAAGCGTATCATGGTATGTATATTTAATCACCCATTCACAAAGACCTAATTATGATGAGATGATTGCTCCTATTAAAGAAAAATCACCTTCTTCGCATCATGTTGATTACATTAAAAAAAGAAAAATGGCAATCCTCGAGAAACAAATATTCATCACACATTTTGAACCTAACAAATCAAACATGGTAACATTTGCATTAACCGTTGATAAGTAGTCTCAAAAAAGAAACAGTTAACAAGTTTTTTTTTTTTAAAAAAAAAGGAAAAGATAAGTATTGTCGCTGTCACAGGGGTCACCGAGTTGGGGAGAGGTTGGCAGGTAACACGTGTAGAAGTGCGGGCCCCACAGAAGACCAAAAGTAGAGGCGACCGTCCCGCCGGTGGTCGCGTAGGCCTCGCCACCCGTTTCCGCCTCCACCGCCGCCGGCACCGCCTCCGCCCTGCTATCTCTCCCTCCCTCGATCCCCGCCGTCCATGAGGTACCCATGTCTCCTCCCTCCCTCCCCTCTCTCTAAATGCGGGTGGTTTTTTTCTTCGCTTCTTTTGATCACAAGATGAGGCTTTTCGAGCTTCGTTTGTATGAGGGGAGCTTGGTTTTGATGCGGTAGAATATGTATATCAATATGGAGGGAAAGACTCATCTTTTGTGAGAAAAGGATATGCTTTACTTAGATTTTGGCTTTTTTTTTTATCTGAAATGAGGATCTGCGTATAAAGCTTGGCGAAGGACTTGTTTCTGTTGTTAGAAAAATTCGACTCTTCGGTAGAAAGGTGGATTGTTTCAATTGTAATCCATGCAAGCGAGATTTCGCGCCTTTTGTTTTGACGTGCGCAATGGATCTTTAGTGCTTTTAGATTATTGTGTTTCACGCAAATCAGATCACTAATTGGTGGTTTATCATGGCAGATTCATATTGTGCCTTCGTATTTATAAACTGTGCCTTGGAAATGAGATTGGTTTTCATATCCATGATTATTGAGCTATTGATGTGAGTGTTTGTTCTTTTTCTTAGCTAAAAAATTATGCAAAGTTGTGTGCTGAGCAGGAACTGATCTATTGGGCAACAATCATTAGTATGGAACAATCAAGCCAGCAGCAGCAAGCAGCCATTGGAGTAACGACTCCACAAATTGCATATGCCTATCAACCTGCCTCAATGGTGGCCCCTGGGGCTGCTTCTCTAGTCGGAGGTATACCTTCGCCTGCTCAGCCCTCTTTGGCAGAACAGCATCAACTCGCATACCAACAGGTGCAACATCTCCACAGCCAACAACATCATCAACAGCACCACCAGCAGATCCAAGAGTTTTGGGCTACTCAAATTCAAGAAGTAGAAGAAATTACGGACTTCAGGAATCACAGCCTCCCTCTAGCCCGGATAAAAAAGATCATGAAAGCCGACGAGGATGTTCGAATGATCTCGGCTGAGGCGCCGGTGATCTTCGCCAAAGCGTGCGAAATGTTCATCCTGGAATTGACTCTAAGGGCGTGGATTCAGACCGAGGAGAACAAAAGGAGGACCCTGCAAAAGAATGATATTGCTGCAGCCATTTCAAGAACGGATATATTTGATTTCCTGGTGGATATTGTTCCTAGAGATGAACTGAAAGAAGAAGGTTTAGGAATCGCAAGAGCTGCAATCCCGGCTGTTGGAGCTCCACCAGAAGCAATTCCGTATTATTATGTTCCAACACAACCTGGGTCGGCTGGGATGATTGTTGGGAAGCCGGTGGATCAGGCAGCATCGGCAGCAGCTATGTATGCTGCTCAGCAGCATCGTCCTGTCACCTACATGGCAGCTTGGCAACAGCCTCAAGCACATGGCCAGCAGTCTCAAGGTCAGCAAGGCTCAACAGGGGCACCGGATAGTTGATGGTGCAAGCTTTAGCCGCCCTGGAGTATGTCGCATAACAGTAACTCTGTGAATTGTGTTGGGAACGAGAGCCGGCTTGTGGTTTGTGAATTGTTATGATATTTGTGATGAAACTACCAAAAAGTGATGTAACTTGTTCACTGTCAAGTTATCGATGTTATTCTTCTATGGATTCGATGACTATCGGAGTGACTAACAAATTTAACCTGTCTTGCATTAAGGAAAAGATTAATGGAGGGCCTTGACACCGCTATAATGAACATTGCTTATCTGACACGTTGGCTGTTTTTGCATGGCAAAAGGATATGCAAAATTACACCAACATAAGATTGTTTACCACATGCAGGAGCTTAAACTACTTATTTGCTCGCAAACTGGATTTATCAAGGAATATCTGCCCAACATTTAGTAGGCTTTCGTGAGGAACATTGAAAATCACACTTTTCTCTCGGCAGATTTTTATCAAAGAAGCGTACATGTAGTCCACTGCTACCTTCTTCCCAAACGATGATTCTCTTTTCGCTCTAATCACCGCGTTCCCAAGAATATGAACCCTGCATCCCTGCAGCTGCTCAGGTACTCTAGTTCATTCCTCTCTGTTTGACTACTGGTTTGGTCTAAAGATGTTACCACACTGTTTGATTGAAATGGCGACCTGACCGGAACTATTGAATCATCACAAGATGATTGATTCATATCCATAATCGATGATGAACCCGTGTTTGCATTCGATCTTTCATTTTGCTCCCAGCAGATGATACTGTACCCATCCGAATCAGAACAGCCTTCCGTCATCGATTCCAACGGAACAAACACAAAGAGACTATTAAACGGCATTTTTTCAAAATTGTCATCTTTCTTGTGTAAGTCCTTGTAGCCATACCTTGCAACGTATCTGAACATGTGGAAATTCTTTTGGCCGATTCGCTTCACTAAGTACTGTTCTTAAATTGGGACAGTGTAGACTGGCAAGAACTTCACGGACACAAAGACTACAACTGAATTGATTGCGGGGAGGTTGATGACGAAGCGGGAGAATACATGTGGGACTCCACTTGCTAGCTCTGTGTACACAAGGCCAATGCCCGGTACACTGACCAGACCAAGAGAAGGGCCAATACCAAGAATCCAAGCCATAGAAACCTTGCTATCCATCTCAAATTCATATCTTTTAACAGTTCCATAGTGCTAGACATATATGATGACAAGGAACGCACCCGCAATCACGAGGGAAACCCATCCGCCCTGGTCCGTCTTGAAAAGCACAGCAGAGAAGTGGGTGAGCTCAACAGCTAAAGATGGGCAAGTGAAAACAAGAACAAGGATCCAATGACTTCTCCAAACTAGCGGCATGACTAAGATCATCAAGAAGGTAGCCACGAGCATAACTATCACCACTGCAGTTCCTGTCATATATGCCACAAAAAAGTTATGCAGACCAATTTTTTGCATCCACGAACTGTTAAGCTATGAGCTTATACAATGCAAAAAACGAGGGACATTCGTGAATTGCAATGTTCAGAAGCGCGATAATCAGGATGATGAACAAGAAAAAAACCATATATCAAGAGAATAAAAAGACAGATAATTAAAATGCAGTTCTCACCATAGGCATGCCCAATCTGACTGGTATTTCCAAAACCAACCGTTTCAATGATGCAGAGAACCATGAGAATCCAGTTGATGTCAGGCATATAAATCTGACCAAGGAACTTTTTGGATGTGTGAACAAACTTGACCCTGGGAAAACAGCGAAGAGCAAGTGCTTGCTTAATTATTGAATAAGTTGCCGAAATAGTGGCCTGGCTCACAACAACTGCAGCCCTTGTTGCGACCACAGACATTGGCCAGTATATGCCGTCCACAGAGAGACCGAGGAATACAGGTCATGTGCAGCAGTAAAATAATGAAATGTATGGAAACAAACATAAATTTGGTGAATTCCAAATACATAAAGAAAGTTTTACCAGGCATTGAGCGATAAAAGGCATCGCGAGCGTGTTGCTTGCGAGTCATAAGATATGCTGCCTGACTTGAGTATGCCAACAGAAGACTAAGGGAACACCACAACTGTAAAAGCTAGCTGAAAACATGGAAACAGAAATGATTTTGCATGTAGGTCGATGTTTGATTCAAACAAGATTTTGACAAACACTTATAGACCCTAGGAAAACGGAAGACACCAGAGACACAAAGCTTAAAAGTAAATGGTAGATCTTTGGAAAGGTTCATGTATGGTACATGTCATCAGAAGTGAAACCGTCAGTTCATATTTGTGAAAAGTAAGTTTTGAAAAATGGATCTTGAAAGCTGTAATGGTGCCAATTCAAGATGAAGTAATCAAAGTTCGATGAGAACAACCATGATCAAGCTCCTGCCCGATGAGAACAACCATGGAAAAATGCTCTCATATGGCTGGGATGCTACTAACTGAAGGTCAACTATTTAACAAGATATGAGATAGAACTGTGAAACTAATGCACCTGAACTGCCGACACAGGAAAATGAGATAGATCAGCAAATAGCGCCTTCGTACCTGACAATTAACGAAGACCATCAAAGTTCCAGGAAATTCACTTTACATTAGTCTTTGATTTAGCCTCACCTGTAACGCTAAGCATAATCCCTCTAAGCGAAGTCCATCTATCCTTACCACCTCGATGTAGGTATCAATAAATATAAACCGGGGAGAAAGCCTATAAAACTGAACTGTCATGTTTCCACATATTAACAGCACCTACAGCTCCAATCAATAGAAACCAAATAAGCACTACAGGAGCAAAAAGCCATCCTACTTTCTCGGTGCCAAGCCGTTGCATACTAAATAGTCCAATCAAAATGACAAGGGCGACCAACACAACCACATCGGAGAAGTTGATATCATAAAATTAGTAACAATTGTGTCAGCAAATAAAGTGTATAATACTTCTAGTACAAAAATGTGCCAACTAACCATTACTCATTTTTGGGTGATCCACCTTGATCCCACCAGAAGCAGAGAAAACTGATCAAGTAAAATGTGCAGTTAGGTTTTGAGAAAATATGTAAATCTAGATCAGCATCCGCCACAGAATTGTAATGAAAACCAATTTTGAACACTTGTCAACGGGATGCTCTTTTGTGTGTCAGCAAAAATGAGACAAATAATGGTTTCTATCCCACAAACTGATTGCTTTACAAATGACAGCAGCGATAGACTTTTGAAAATGCTATTTTTACAAACATTTCCCATCAAAATGAACAGTAGATTGCCTGATGAATTCATTTCTAGATCAAATGAAGTATATTAAATTATTTTTCTGCCAGAAGTGGCATCAAAGACAGAGAAAAGCAGAAATCAATAGCCAGCAAGGAAGTTCAAGTAAACCTGATATGGCTGGTGTTAAAATGCCATCACCTATGACCATGCATTTGCCAACTAGAATAAGAATAAGTGAGGCATTTTTCCTGTAATTTTTTCTTTCCAACCATCTCTTGGTTCTGGCTGCAACAGAATGGTCATCAAAAAAATTTCAACTATAGGTAGTCAGCAGTACGTCTGTCTGATGCTGATTTGATATGGTGTTTATCTTTGCGTGGCAACGGAGTAATGAATAGAGGTCTAAAAGTGCCTCCTGAAAATTAAGTGAAGATGAAGATTTGAGAAAACTATACTAACAATTGAAGAACAGACCAACATCATAGCTATTGCCCGCTTGTTGAAGGATTAACTCAAAATGCATGTGGTTATTTAGATTCTTGTCATGAAAATAAAACAAGTACGATTTTAACTTTTTTTTATCTGGAATACCAGAAAGGCTAGCAAAAGCAATGCACTTGAAATGCTCATTTCTCAATTAAACCATAAGAAAAATATAAATTGCTTGTCATTTCAGATATATGAAAATATGTTTATTAATAAATTAAATTACAATTCAGCAAACAATCTTAACTACCTGAATAAACAGTGAACCAATTTCAGTAGATCGTTATATTTCAATAAATCTAATAAGAAAGGCATCCATACAACAAAGCATCTTACATTTCATTCCATAGATGAAGCAGCAAAACAAAAGTTGGAAATTTTAGATCAGAAAGCAGTTTCATCAGCTTGCCCATTATCATTGGTTCTTAACACCACAAAAACATACTTCAGAAGACGGACAAGAGTTAGTGAATATATAATTAGTGAAAAAGCACCAATTATATCCTCCTGCTCCTCTACATTATCTGGGAAGGTGTTGTAAAAAACAAACAATGGAGAAGTTCCCAAGTCACCATAAACAACACCAAGACTCTGAAATGCGAGTCGTAACAGCAATAACGACGAAATTTTCTGCAGAAAAAATTAGATCTCAAGTAAGTGCATAATTATTCTTCCTGCTAACAATGGTAAACGGTTAAAATTTCATTTGATCTACCAGTTTTGAAGGAAAAGGGAGAAAGATATCTTAAAATCAAGGCAAAAGTAAGCACATACATAAAAGATCTTTCAATAATCAATTTTCCGAAACAGTATAAAGAGACAGAATATTTGTTGCTGAGAAACAGTGAAGCCTTCATCTCTAGATGTTACTATCGACAGTGAACAATAGTACAAAAATAATTGTAGGATTTGTACAAAGAGAGTAGCTGGTACCTTTTCTTTGTACATGTTCTTGAGTCTCACAGCCGCCTCTTCCATAGGCTGATCAAGCTTCTGATCCAATACCCACATGCTTCCTTTATCACTCTCTTCATCATCAGTAACCGAAGCCATTTGAAACTCACGAACTTGAGAGAGAGCTTTGCCACTTACTACAGCCTCCTCACAAGCACAAAACAGAAGAGCATCAGACCACCCTCAGCAGTCAGTCTTCCACAAACAGAGTCACTGACATCACACTCTACACACGAGGAGAGCAACGCAAAAATCTTTCTACGGAACTCCCAGACAATACCAACCAGATTCCACAAAGTGAAGTTTGCAGAGCAACATAGGGATATTCTCCATGAAAGAGAGAAGAAGAGAGAACTTAAAACACCTTCCATGGGAGTGGGGAGGGGAAAGGAAAGCAAGAACTCAAAACTTTCACCCAGCAACTGCTTGCAAGGAGTAAAAACTGGTGCAACCAGACAACACTGACAACCGAGCACTATATTCGAAACTGGAAAACAAAAGCACCACTACCCACCTCGCAAAATTGGCTATGCCTTCCAACCAGCACAATAATCAGCAACCAGCGGCCGCCTTTTGCTGTGGTTTCCATCGGCTTCCACCACAGAACTGTTACATAGAAGCCAACAACGAGTCTATAAACTCTAGAATTCTGCAGTTCGACCCTACTAGCACCTACCACTAGTGATGGTTAGCGTAGGTGTGACCAACCCAGTTACTTCAGAAAAAAAAAATCATTGGAGGGCCTAAAATTTAATTGGTTATACTCTGGAGTAAATTAAATATTATGTAAAAATCTTCTAAAAAAATGTCATAAATTTTTTTTTATCCCACTGCATGTATGGCTCACCGATTCAATCCCATCTGATCTTTTTTTTGGTTTAAAATATCATCCCAGTCAACTAATTGACAATAGAAGACATTGTGTTTTAACTGTAGATATTTTTTCCTCATAAATTGAGATGTTTATATTACTTCTCAAGATCAATATTTTTTTAACATTAGCTCTATATTTCAAATTTCAAATTCTAAACGATAGAGGGCATTTATTAATATTATTAAACACAATTAGCCATTAGTTGAAGGACTCGGACTCAAACACAACCATAACAAAAACAAACTAGTAAATAAAAAATGGAAGTACATAAAATAAAATTTGGTAATTTGATTTTGATGATGATTTATGCAAAAGAAAATAAGCGAATTTACTCGATTATATTCCCTAAGACCTTTTAATTTGGACTAAAAGTAATAGGCCACCGTGGCAGGAAATTTTTCCTGCCCCGGTCTCTAATTTGGGTCATCCATATCATCGGATGGCCCAGATTTGATAATAAAAAAATAAAATTTAGCCG